>JALPQI010007217.1:0-41488 GCA_025490895.1 Thaumatotibia leucotreta | reverse complement strand
TCGCGCACCTACTAGCGCCATCTGACAGCCCAGCAGCGACAACTCACCGACCGCCCCTCTCCGCGTCTATAACTGTCAATTCTTTCCCTACTCGATAAACGGCACGATAAACACTTGTTAATATTTTTAAGATTTAAAGAAATAAATTCATATTATAAAATTGAAAATAAACGCCTTCATTGAATGGACCCTGGAAGCCACCGATCCTGCACATAATTTGGTCCTTCGAACCGGATACCTACTACGAGAGAAAGTCAGCTCGTCAGGAAGACGAAATACCCTACGAGAAGACACCAGCACCTTCGAGGCGTCTGCAGCAGTAAACGGTCAGGTCTACCATTCCCGTCTATTCCCTTCCTAATCGATTTGTGTTAAAACAGTGTGTTTTGTGCATTCCAGTGCAGCTCGTTACGCAAGTCACGCAGCGGCAGCTTTTGTGATCTACCGCACCCGTCGATTTTTAAACGTGAGTACTTCCAATTTCTCTTAATCGTTCGAAATGGGTGAGGGAGATGAGGCTGGTGCAAAGTTGACTATTCCTAGTGGATCAGTTTCTCCTAGAAAAAGTCAGGCCATAATTTCAGACCTCCGTAAACAACGGGGCAACCTGAAAGGCCGACTTACGCAATTTAAAAAATATGTAGATTCGTTTATATCGTTAACTCCTTCTAATGTACAAATTGCCGAATTAAAATTACGTATGCAAGCCGCTACAGAGACGTTTAAACAGTTCAACGACATCGAGAGCCACATTGAACTGTGTACGCCAGAAACAGAAATGTGTGCAAACTATGAATACGTAGAAGTGCTCGAGGAATTATATTTCGGGACTTTGGCTAATGCTAATTGTTTAATCGATGGTACTGAGACAAATAACGGTACTAGTATTGCAAATTGTGGTCATGCTGTGAACAAACCGTTATCAAAATTCAAACTACCCGAAATTAAATTACCCTCTTTCGATGGTTCATATGACCGTTGGCTCGAGTTTAAACATTCGTATGAAACTATGATTCACAAACATTCGGATCTAGACGCGATTCAAAAGTTTCATTATTTGCGATCATCGCTCAGCGGTAGCGCGTTACAAGTAATTAGTGCATTAGAATTCACGGCTGCTAACTACGTTCAAGCATGGGAATTGCTAGAAATTCGTTTTCATAATCCTAGACTTTTAGTTCATAACCACATAAAATCGTTGTTCAATATTCCTGCCTTGAAACAAGAATCTTCGACTCAAATTCGTAAACTGATAGACACTATTTTACGTAATTTACGCGCTTTAAAATCGTTAGATGAACCTACCGACTCGTGGGATACGTTAATAATCCATTTAATTGTATCAAAACTCGACGCGACCACGGAACGCAAGTGGGAATCCCACATAGGGTCTATCTCCGAAAAGTCGATTATTGAGTCTAAAAAACTTAATCTAGATGATCTCTTGTCTTTTCTCAGAAACCGGGCGAATACTTTAGAAATGATAAGCTCGAATCATTCAAAGGCACCAACCGCGGTTATAACTAAGCATAACTACACTTACAATAAGCCTACGCAAGTAGTCAGCTGTGTTTCTGCTACTGAACATTTCAATAAATCGAAATCCTTTAATAATAAACGTTATAGAAGCTGTGCATTGTGTAGTGAGAACCATGCACTATATACGTGTAGCAAATTCTTAAATTTGTCTATACAAGATAGGTTAAATTTTGTTCGTACCAAAAACTTGTGTCATAACTGTTTACGCGCAGGGCATAATTTAAACGATTGCTTATTCGGCCCGTGCAAACAGTGTCAACAAAAACATAATAGTTTACTACATGTCGAGAGTATTCGTGATGGCAATGTGTGCGTCGGGCCGTCGAGTGCGCCTGCACACAGCGCAACGTTATCAATACCGAGTACATCCAGCTATTGTGGATCAGCTGACCGCGCGCCTACGACCGAGTGCGCAGGCGGCGCGGAAGGTTCGCGGTTCATTCCCATGCGAGTGCTACTTTCGACTGCGTTAATCGAAGTGGCCGATGTGAACAATCAGTTCCATACGTGTCGAGCGCTTTTAGATAATGGGAGTGAACATAGCTTCATTACGGAAGAGTTACGAAATCGATTAAACGTGTCAAACATACAGTCCACTGTTCAGATTTCGGGTTTAGGACAATCGGTCACAAATTCGAATCACTCATGCGATATACATATTAAATCTAAAATAATCGATTATTCGACGTCTATTAAATGTCTTGTCTTACAGCGCATAACGTCCATTTTGCCTTCGAATGATATAGACCTCGATAGTATACGTATTCCTGATAACATTCAGTTAGCAGACCCCGACTTTAACGTGCCTGCAAAAATCGATATTCTTATAGGTGCGGATATATTTTGGGATCTTTTATACGGAGAAAGGATTCGGTTATCAACTGGACCGCATTTACTTAATTCGAAATTAGGTTGGTTGATATCTGGTCCGATTAATACTCAGAACTCGCCTATTAATAATCGAGTCCTGTGTAATTTTACTCAAACGATTGACGCGCAACTCAGAATGTTTTGGGAAATCGAGGATATTCCTCTAGTAGATTGTGTTCTCACACCTGACGAACAAAAATGTGAAGACCTTTTTATAAATACGACTAAGCGCGAGGACGACGGTAGGTTCTCTGTACGCATGCCGCTAAAAGAACCCGCTGACTCGTTAGGCGATTCTTATACGTTAGCCAAAAATCGTTTTTTATCCTTAGAACGTAAATTAGAACGTTTGCCGGAATATAAACGTTTATATTGCGATTTCATGCGCGAATATGAAAAAATGGGGCATATGACTCGTGTAACCAATTACGGTGCACCGAATTATTTTCATTGCCATCATGGTGTTTTTAGGGAGAGTAGTGCCACAACCAAATTAAGGGTCGTGTTTAGTGGGGCTACTCCCACCACCACAGATAAATCGTTAAATAGTATCCAGCTGCCGGGTCCAGCACTCCAAAACGATATTTTTGCTATTTTATTACGTTTCCGTCAATACAAGTACGTAGCTTGTGCTGACGTGGAGAAAATGTTTCGGCAGGTTCTAATTCAACCGGATCAGAGATCCTTGCAAATGATACTCTGGCGTGAAACCCCTACCGATCCGCTATACGTTTACGAACTTAATACGGTTACATATGGTCAAACTAGCGCACCATATTTGAGTCAACGATGTATACGACAGTTAGCGTTAGAATGTGACGATGACGTCATCGCGCGCGTTATCAATCAAGATGTTTTCGTAGACGACTTAATTACGGGAGATGACAATTTCAAAACCCTACTTGACATTTGTCAAAAAACGTATAATGTTCTCCAGTCAGGATGTTTTCCGTTACGCAAATGGACCTTTAATTGCGACGTTCCACAAGATAAGGCCAAGGAACACTTTGTTGGTGAGCATACACAAAATAAAACGCTCGGGGTAGGTTGGGATAATTTGCACGATGAATTGTATTACACTACAAAAATTGATGCCGTACCTAACTCCTCATACTTAAATAAACGAATGATGTTATCGATTATTTCACAGATTTATGATCCCTTAGGTTTACTTTCTCCCGCGGTTATACTTTCCAAAATTTTGCTACAGAAATTATGGTTAAGCCGAATCGATTGGGATAGTCCTGTTCCAGAAGAAATTGCATTGATGTGGAATAATTTTATACGCACTTTGAGCTGTTTAAACGATTTACGGATTCCACGTCATGTAAGGGGTGAACACACTGGCCATACGGAACTTCACATTTTCTCTGATGCATCGTTGCATGCTTACGGCGCGTGCGCGTATATTAGGACATACGAGGAAGGGTCAGAATTTACTGTCAGATTATTGTGTGCTAAAAGTAAAGTTTCACCTTTAAAATCACTGACAATCCCGAAACTCGAGCTATCCGGCGCGCTCGTTGCTGCTCGACTTTATAAGAAAATAATAGATTCCCTAAGGCTAGTGTTCACAAACATTTATTTCTGGAGTGACTCCACAATAGTCATTTCGTGGTTAGGTATGTCTCCGCATTTATTAAAGCCTTTCGTTCAAAACCGAGTTACGCAAATAAACGAAATTACCGGTAATGCGACATGGTTACATGTAAAAAGCGAGGACAATCCTAGTGATTTATTATCTAGAGGTGTCACCTTAGATAATTTAATTCACTGTAATTTATGGTGGAACGGACCATCATTTTTATACGACTCAAAATCGGATTTTATTAATGACAATACGACTCAAAATACGGAAATCGAAAATTTGCCCGAGTTGCGATCAATGGCCGTAAGTTTGGTTAGCAATTCACGCGATGATTTATTTAATTTCGATCGATACTCATCATATGCTAAATTACTTAGAATCGGCGCGTATGTACTCCGCTTTATCCAAAACCTACGTATCAACTCGGAGCGTAAATACCTCCGCCAAACCGGTTCATTATCGGCGGACGAGCTAGGCGCATCACGTCGCATGCTAGTTGCATTCGCACAGATGCAATCATTCCCGGACGTTTACGATAACTTATTAAATAATAAGCCCTTAAAAACGAATAGTAAACAATACACTCGCATTTCTAGTCTTAACGTGTTTTTAGACGAAAATAGTAAGTTACGATTGATTAGAGTCGGTGGTAGATTGTGTAACTCAACAACTTTTGATTACAATAAAAAACATCCGATGTTATTGTGCAGTAAACATAGATTAACGGTGTTGTTATTCAAATACGAACATAAGCGGCTCCTCCATGCCGGACCGCAGTTACTTTTGTCTACTTTGCGTGAGTGTTGGTGGCCTTTAGGTGCACGGAATTTGGCAAGGAAAACAGTTCTCGAATGCGTTACCTGCATTCGAATGAAAGGTAAAGTACTTAGTCCTATCATGGGTAACGTAGTTTCAGAGCGTTTAGAACCTGGTTTTCCGTTTGTTCGCACCGCTGTAGATTACGCCGGGCCAATGTTCATTTTAAATCGAAAGGGGAGAGGTGCTCAACTTATAAAATCGTACATTTGTTTGTTTATATGTATGATCACACGAGCGGTACATTTAGAACTCGTGACGAGTCTCTCTACTGACGACTATTTATTAGCGCTTAAACGTTTTATAAGTAGACGAGGAAAACCTAACGTCATATTTTCCGACAATGGAAAATGTTTTGTAGGAGCTGAAAAGGAGTTTTCAACATTTTTAAATAATAATTCGAAGGAAATAGTCGATTTTGCAGCTAATGATAGTATAACATTCAGCTTCATTCCTCCCTATTCGCCACATTTCGGTGGATTGTGGGAAGCTGGAATAAAAGCGTGTAAATTTCATTTAAAACGGGTTGTAGGTAATGCTCGATTAACGTACGAGGAATTTAGCACGGTTTTAACGCAAATCGAAGCCGTCCTCAATTCCCGTCCTATGTCACCTATGTCCACAGACCCTAACGACCTATCTCCGCTTACGCCTGCCCACTTCCTAGTTGGACGGCCGCTGACCTGCCCTGCAAGCGAGGACCTGACGGATGAGCAGCCTTCCCGCCTGTCACGCTTCGCCAGGATCGAGTCCCTGCGCCAGCACTTCTGGCGTCGCTGGTCCAAAGAATACGTAGTGGAGCTCCAGCGACGAACTAAGTGGAAGACGAAGAAAGACGACATAGCCCTACACAGCCTCGTCCTAATCAAAGACGACAACTTGCCACCTCTAAAATGGCGATTAGGCCGAGTTACACGCCTATTTCCTGGAGCCGATGGTGTAACCCGTGTTGCTGACATTCTAACGGCGACCGGGACGATACGACGCAGCTTTTCAAAGATCTGCCCGCTACTACCAGAGCCGGCAGACCTCAACGGATGAAGACATCGTTGGAAGCAGGGTGCTTCCAAGGCCGGGGGTATGTTCGCGCACCTACTAGCGCCATCTGACAGCCCAGCAGCGACAACTCACCGACCGCCCCTCTCCGCGTCTATAGGGGAAGGTGGCTCAAAGAGGGCACCTTAAGGGAGAATTGAAAAAAAAGTGGTATTTAACCTAGCTAGCTTATTCTTTTTTGTTCTAAAAGGTACATTATTTAATACTTTTCGATGGAGGATGGCTTAATTTATCTAAAAATGGTAAACAAAAGAATTATACGCAATTTTAAAAACCTCTACGATTGCCCGCTTTGCCCTAGGGGGGGGCCTAAAGTGGGCATCGGCCTAGGGCAAAACGGGCATGGGCTGGGGTAAAGTGAAGTCACCCAAAGGGCAATGAAGAAGGCTATGCTAGAAGTCTCACTGCGTGATGTTATTAGAAATGAGACCATCTGCAGCAAAACCAAATTAATATAGCTCTCCGAATCGCTAAACTGAAGTGACAGTGGGCAGGGCATATTGCCCGTAGAACCGATGGCTGTTGGGGTGGATAGGACCTCTAGTAGAGGCCACATACCGGTAGGCGCGCGTGAGTAGGCCCCCCCACAAGGTGGACTGATGACCCAGTCGACGTCGCAGGAGTCCGCTGGATACGGGCGGCGCAAGACCGGTCATTGTAGCAATACTTGGAGGAGACCTATGTACAGTAGTAGACGTCTTTCGGCTGATATGATTACGATAGATATAATTTAGTTACCTTTTTAATATTTAAATATATTTCAATTTCCTGACACATATGACAATAAAAAGACCTGATTTGTGGATCTCATGTACAAGATACATGAGCCCAGAGTCGCAGTCATTACATTTAATCCTGTCCTCGACAGATGGGTTCTGTAAAGTTCGTGGCATTAAAAACAACGTTCCTGCTGGGACGTTGGGATGCTGGGAGGCTTATTTTTATAAATATACCAGTTTTCAACTAAATTTACATTGTAAAAAACACACCGGGCAAAGCGGACAGTGCCCACATTACCCTGCCCGCTTTGCCTTTTTCGTCAATTACAAAATGGAAGCAAAATCTACCCTCAAAATGTTTAGACACGAGGAGTTGAATGCAAGGGTATTACGGCCAGGTAACTAATTTATAAGTAATAAGCATTAATGACAGCATTGCAAGCATCGAAAACGAGAAAACACATGACTCACGCCTTGAAATATTTTTCAAAAAGCCGCAAAAAACATGTTTTTGTTAGAGACCGTAACGGTGTGCTCATAGATTGCCCGGACAAATGACACGAGATGCGCGAGTATGGCGGGGAGTAATGTCACGTGTTACAAACACACTCCATTTTGAAATGGCAACATAAAATCCAGTGCCCTCTTTGGGCGCTATGCCCTCTTTGGGCTACCTTCCCCTAACCGTCAATTCTTTCCCTACTCGATAAACGGCACGATAAACACTTGTTAATATTTTTAAGATTTAAAGAAATAAATTCATATTATAAAATTGAAAATAAACGCCTTCATTGAATGGACCCTGGAAGCCACCGATCCTGCACAATTGTATATTGGTTTAGTAGTATCCTTGCGCTTTCATGACTGCCTAAAGGCCTTATCACACTTGCGATTTACAAGCGATTTGAAAGCGAATCGTAGGTACGCGCGGCGTTTTCGTCGCGTGCCCGTAACCAATTCGCCGCAATGGCGTCGCGATTACGCCGCGATCGCGTAACGAATACGCTGTACAGCCCAAGGCTCGGAACCGGCCTTTTTCTAAAACCTCGAGATAGCCCAATATTTAAAATGTTTTATATTCTTTATGTAGTATGTACTCAAAAAGTTATGAGATTACCAACGTCGTATTTTAAATTACTCCATTAACAAAGAATTGATATACCTACCGAAGAACAAAAAAGAACGAAATTCGATTTCGTTCTTTTGTATGGAGTAAAAACCGGTATCCGAACCCTGGTACAGCCGTCAGTAAATCTAAGTCTTGAACAGTCACTTAGATAGTGGATGCGCAGTGAGTTCGCCGCGTCAAGAGTTGACCTACACTGATCACGTTCACTAGTATAAAAACGTGCATACAATTCTGTTTAGGTATCGATGTGGGAACTTCCTCGTTAAGTATTGGCCTCGCGTAATCCTATACCTGTTCATAAGAGTGTATAGATCCATGGACACTATGGACAGGTTTTCAACAAAATTTATTATTGTTATTCGAGTCAGTTATTTAAAGGAAGACGAAACTGATAAATATTCCGCTTTTTAGGGTTCCGTAGCCAAAATGGCAAAAACGGAATCCTTATACATAGTTTCACCATGTCCGTCTGTCCGTTAGTCCGCAGCATAGCTCAGTGGCCGTTAATAATAGAAATCTGCAATTTGGTACAAGTATACAGGGTGGGAACGAGTATACCGACAGACTGTACTCCAATGCATTTTTGATGACAAAAGAAGTAAAAAAATATGTGACATATGTCATTGTAGAACAAAAAAAAAATTTTTTTATTCCTTTTTTTGATATTTTGTTTTTTTTTTTGTACATGACCAGTAATAGATTGTAGGGAAAAATTTTTTTTTTCAGGGTTTTTGAAAAAAAAATTTTTCTTGAACATTTTTCTGATACTTTTTCCTCATTTTCTCTAACTTTAATCAGTGTGTATGTCGAGATGAAAACTACTAGTGAATGAATTTTAATCGTGCATGCATTTTTCAGTGACTTGTGATGAAAATAGTTTTTTGAATAACAGTCATTATCTCTTGAACTAAGCCGAATCCAGAAAAGTTCATATGACGTTATAGCCTCAAAATGTGTTCACAGGAATACACCTTTGAAGTTTGTCGGTCTACTTACCAGCCACCCATGTATTAATCATGCCAACAAAGTGGTACAATAAAAGCTACCAAAAATTTTTATTTTTCGGGTATCTCTCCAACTGATGAAGTGGGATTTTTTTTTAATTTGGTGTAATCCTATAGTCTCCTAGGTCTCTTAAAAAAAAGGCTCTTAAACTAAAGATTTTTTCTAAAGTCAATTTATACTTTCATATTTTCGGAGATATCGCTCTAGAAGAAAAAAAATTGTGTCCCCCCCTCTAACTATAGAGTAGGTACTTTAAAATAACTATTTCGAACATAATCGACCCAGCCGTTTTTGAATAAATACGGAAACCTTCACTAAGCATGGCCTGACATGCTCTTGGCCGGTTTTATTTTAAAAACATGATCTGATAGCAATATAATTATTATACATTGCAGATTGCAGTACATACTTAATACATGTTATATTGTACTGTAACATGTATAAATAAATAAGTACATGTATAATAATTAACTTGATACGTATTATGATATAACGATGATTTTGGGGCATTGTGCTGGCGTCCGAGGTTGTGCACTTGAACATAATAACGCTTCTAAAGCACTAAGTACCTATAAAAGTGTAAGTAGTTTTCTAGCAGCTTGTCGACTCCAAGAAACAACAACAGTGCTTGACGCGCGACTAAACGCTACGAGGGTTTAAGTATCGCAAAGGACATTCAGTTGGATGTACAACGTGATACCCTGTAGAGATGCTCTTTAGTACCTAGTTAGGAAGAAAAGTAAGTAGTACTGGTTAACTAACCATTCCTACAAATAGCATAACGATCCAAACATGCTAACCTCTATAATCATTCCACCGAACTAGTCGATCCTATTTGTCCCATCGTTTGGTATACGAAAAACCGGCCAAGAGCATGTCGGGCCATGCTCAGAGTAGAGTTACGTAGTTATTCAAAAACGGCTGGGCCGACAATGTTCGAAATAGTTTTATCTATTTTAAAGTATTCCATAAGCCCACTATTAATTTCTGTGCCTATACAAGAAATGCCATTTGTACGGAATAAAAACCTTTTTAATGGCTAGAATATGACAAATGTAGAAATGCCTATCAACATAGAAAGCTTACACAGTTCGGCTGGTATACTGGCAATTATAGAAGAGAAAACTAGAACAGTGTGTGGACAACCTTTTTTAAAACTGCATGCCCTTTGTTCAAATCAAAGGCTCATGCAATGTTATTATTTCTACACAGTCAAAATACACTATTTTAAACACTATTTCTACCTATAAGATCCCATTTTTGGGTCGTTTGATGTACAATAAAATGTTTTCGTCTATACACAAATTAATGTATGTATTATGATTTATTTGGTTGTCTATTGTTTGCCCGACAGTTATTTATTTATATTTGTGTATAGATGAAAACATGCATCGAGACTCGTAGCGCTAAGTAATATGCTAGGTAGGTACTTAAATAGCATAACTAAGCTTAAGTTTAAAGTCTCCAGAAACAACAGCACTTACAACATGTTTTGTGGAACATCGAGTAGAAAGACTATGTTTACATAATATAGAATTTGTTTAACAAAATCTTGCCGATAAAGCTTGGATTACAAGTTAGCTAATAAATTGCATTGCTCAATCGGGCGCTGTAAGAAGATTAACTAAGCTTACGATATATAGGGAAACATCCCATTTTCTCATTCCGGTTTCGGCACGCATCAACTTGATTTTACCTCGTTCTTTCCCCGGTTCTGCGGAATAACTTCTCCCCGAAGCGTCATATAAATAAATTGTTGCCAGTCTTTATTGCCCCTGGTTTACGGTAGCGTTTTTCGCGCCATGTTATCGTCTCTGGGAATTCCCTTTTCTTATATCCGACCGATCCTATTGTGATTTCCTTCTACCTGTGATTATCATAATGTCTATCGCGCGAGTGAAACGTTCGATTCCGTGCATTAGGGCTGATTATTTTGTTAGCGAGAGGGCGTTAGTTACGACTCTGACGGATCCTCGCAGTGAATGTAAATCGAGTTTCATTACGGCTTTGAAGCGAGCTGAACCTATACTTGCACTATCGATCCCCGTAAAATAAAAGCTAAATGAGCTTGCAACAACTTAACGACTTTCCCCGGCGGGTTTAAACTCTAAAAACAGCTACAGACTCAAAAACTTTAATTAACATATTCTGATTAAAGCTTTCTAGCAACTAAGGTACCTATCTATTAATTATAACTACATAACAAGCTTTGATGATATTTACTCGAGTACCTGCTTCAAAATAGAATGGGTAATTAAACAAGATTCCGATGATTGCAAACTCTCAGGTATTTCAATTACGCAATAGAGAATTTAAGAGATTTGTTTGGAGGGCGCCATCTCACAACTTTATAACATTAGGTACGCGTTTAAATAATTGACGCTGTGAAAATATTATATTTCGCAGATGCCGCATCGCGTTAGTGTTAGAGCGAAACGTGTCTAGGTGTTTTAGTCATCAGGCGAGAATAAGGTGGTGTAAGAGCGGATATTTCAAAGTTGGCGGGCTTTTAGCGCCGCCGGTAACTTGCTATCGTTATTTATTTTCCTCGCAGCTTCTAAGGAGCTGTTTACTGTTTAGCTACATAAGGTGCAGCGAAAATAATTTAGCTAACTACGACAAAAAAGAAAAGCAAACTTTTAAAATCTCGAAAGTGAAGGACGGTCAACGTAACATTTTGATAATTAAAAGTAAAACGAGCAAGTCTTATGCAAACTAGCTAACAAGGTTTTACATAGGAGAGGAAATTAATTCTGTTAAGATGAGCGCTGCATGCGCTGGCCTAATTGCATAACACAAGCACGATATCAAAGCGCCCGAATGTAGGTGAAAAGAATATCATAAATCTAGGAAAGAGAGGTTTTCCATTAATTCCCGGCATACCTTGACGAGGGTCGAAAGTTTAACGGATTATAACAAGTGGCGGCACTAACTGTCACGGGCAGACCTGGCCGTGCCACGCCTCACGGCTTAATCGCCAAACTTTCCCCTACGATTGGAGTTTTTGCGGAATTGCGGGCGGTATGTGCCCGCGCCGCTAATTTATGCGCTGCCGAGTGAATCGAAGAGTACTCCACTCGCTCTGCTCCTATTAGGTATTCAAGACGTCGTTTAATCGTGCACCCTTCAGGATCCCGAGATCAACATTTAAAGGAAATTTAGCATTGAAAGAAATCGTTTGAGCTCATTTTATGATAACGATGTTTCTGAGTACCTAACAGAGAAATCGGTTGAACTCATTGTAGGATTACTAATGTTTCTGAGTAACGGATAACAGAGTAGAGCGGAAATCTACGCAACATTATCATAGTTATCAACTAAGGTTCATGTCATTGGTGTCAGGCACGTGGCAGGTATTTCTGCAAAGCTATTATAGATGCATTCACTGCACATTTGGTCTCTTGCCATAAAAAATTGCTCGTTTGTGGAAACATTTCAGGCAAATTTTATAATTCATGAAACCTTTAACCTTATTAAAATTATGCCCAATGTCGCACGTAGTGGGGAATAGGTATGCATGTGACTTAAATATTGCCGATTATTAGGGTTCTGTAGTAAACAAGGAATCCTAATAGGATTCACCATGTTCGTTGGTCCGCCGGTCTGTCCTCAGCATACCTCAGTGGCTGTTAGTATTACAAGTCTGCAATTTGGAACAGGTACCTATACATTACCACCTCACGCCAACAAAGTGGTAGAATAAAATATCCAAAAGAAATAACCAACTCGTAAAGAGTTTTTCTAAAGTCAGTTTTGGAGATAACCGCTCCAGAATAAAAAAAATAGATATTGTGCTTTCAGCCCCCTCCCTTCTAATTTTTGATCCATTGGTTAAAAAAAGTCATGAATAGAATGAAATAGAATCGGCTTACACACCGTGTTTTTATTGATTTCCGTTAAAGTGAATAAGCTTATGTAGGTCAAAAATAATCAATTTCTCTAAGAAACTTGTGTCTTACTTAACTCTGACTATTATTGAGTTATTAAAAAAATAAGTTTAATGACTGAACAAGTGTATTGCAACCTTTATTACATCCTAATGTTACTTATTTTGACATGTGCCGTCAGCAGCCGTCAGTCGCCTGAGATCTTATTCTTAAGGTTCTCTCACACTTGCCATTACAATTATTATGTATAAAAAACAAAAAAAAAAAAAAATTACGAAACAAAAGTCGATATACCAGGCAACTTCTATTAATGTCCCAAGTAACCTGTCCAATTTAACGGAAATCAATAAAAACACGGTGTAGAATAAGTACCTACTTTGAAATAAAACTATTTCGATCATAATCGGCCCAACCGTTTTTGAACAACTACGGTACCCTACACAGAGCATGGGCTGACATGTTCTAGGCCGGGTTTTTTTATTATTTATAATTATTATTGCTACTGAAACACACACTATATTCTTTTTTATCTAATACTTAGTCAAATTAAACCCTTAGGTATAAAGTGGTTGTGTGTTGTAAAATTCCTCCGCTAACGCCGAAACGCAACACTATCATGATAATAAATAAAGCTGTTTATTTTTTTAAACTAATTTGTTCTTAGTAGCTACACATAAAAGCCATAGAAAAATCATACCATTGAAGAATAGAAACATTCAAATTACCTACCGTAAAAAGGGGTAAATAGGAATGTAGAGTAAACTAGTCTGTTAGCCGAGGACAAACAGTCCAGTTTAGAATAACACGTATGAAAAAAATCTGCTGTTCTAAACTGGACTGTGACTCTACATTCCTATTTACCCCATTTTACGGTACCTCGAACGCATCTTTAACGCCAGCACTACCAGCGCCAGCGGCAGCACATAATGTAAAAATACTATAGGTAGATAGATACTGGTATCTGCAGCCCTACCGCCAACTTCGAAATCCGTAAATTTCGAGGATTTATCTCTCTCACTCTAATGACGCCTTCGTTGGAGTGACAGACAAAAATCCTCGTAATTTACAAATTTCGATTTTTGAAGATTGATTGATTGACAGAGAATGATTTTTATTCATAAAATAAAACAAAATTTTAAATGTCATTAAATTGGTACGTTTTACTAAAACAGTTTATCACGTTTTGAGAGCACGAACCTGTGATAAAAAGTGCTTGGGTGAATTTTCGGATCGAACTAATTACGATCAAGTTAATAATATTATTATTAATATATTTTGGTAGTAATCAATTAATTTCCTCCACCTACCTAATAATCATATAACCCGTCAATCTTCAAGTCAAGGGTGAATAGGCACCTTCTGGGCAAACTCACTCCATCGTAGGCCACGTCTCTGCCCTTGGCTAGTCTGTGGCCATTAGTAAGCCTATTTCATATAAAAAAAAAAATTAAAACAATACCGGTTAGACAATAAAATGTGTCGGAGTATATTTACAACAAATAAAGCAATTTGCAAAACAAATTATGTATATAAAATGATACAGTCATGTTCTGCGACCATAATATATATATAACATGGACGTCTAACGCCAGCTCAAAAATGCCCCCAAAAGCAATTGTTCAATTGTGCCAAGATGGGCAGGACATAGCGCTTTTCTTAACACCGCGCATATTTCGGCGCAACATCTTTGACAAATGTTTATACCTAGGGTGATGGCACCAGTCATGGACATTGAACCAGTTATGGACATATTTTTCTGTTACTCAAAATATTAAGCAAACGTTACTTAATTTTTTAACAAGCAACACTTAGCCATAGCCCATAGACCCTTAAGCTGCCATAATGACAACGTCATATGAATCGGCCGTTTCCTTTCAAAATGATGGCCGAGTGAAATGTAGCTGCTCGGCGTATTACTTTTAAAATCCAGTTTTATTACCAAAATCGTTAAGGAGGCAAGTAGATATTTTTACATTTTGTGTTGTTAGTGTTGTGGTATATGAATATGTGTTATTATTTTAAAGAATACAATGGAATGAAGGGGCAAATGAGCTAATTGTAGTATGCCAATGCTAGGTGTTTCTTTTTTTGTTTGACGTTGTTCATTACTGGTTTTGATATGTCATGAAATCCTATAATGGACACGTGTCCAAAGTTATTGTTTTTAACTTTTTTTTATTTTATCGATTTTAATTATTTATTTTGTGGTGCTAAATAAAACTACGTAAATGGTTTTGAGATTGGTATTTATTTTCCAATAATGGACAACGTGTCCAAGACTGGATATTTGAAGGTGTTCATAATTGGTGTTCTATATTTTATCTGAGATGCTGCCAAAGAAAAATTATGCACCCGAGCAAATGGGTCAGGCTAAACTGTGAATAATTATACGAATAAAACTGATTTGAGATATATTTGTCTGTATTTTAATTTCACAAACAATACACTGTCCAACAATGGATGTCTATTAATGGTGATAACATGTCAGTAAATGGGTGTCTATAACTGGTACTGTCCATAAATGGTGGTCCATTACTGAGTTTGTGTTGTACATTACTGGTGTTTTAAATAGTCTCCAAAAAACTATTTTTTTTACAAAGAGCATATAATTTTTAGATATGTTTGCCCTATTTAAATGTTTGTCCTATATGTCTTTGTCAAAAACAAAATCCATAGTTTACATTATTAAAAAAAAGGTGCCCGTAAACAAAAAAATAACAAATCAGCGACCTTAACATGTCCATGATTGGTGCCTTCACGAATATAGCCAATCAAAACTTTGACGGACCAATCACAACTAATTTTAAATGGTGGTTTAAGTTTTTATAGGTTGAGTTGATATTGACACTCATTACCGTGATGCATTGAAGAGGGGGTGACACTTTGTCAACTAAAATTCAGGACCGTTTTTGAAAGGCAATTTAATATGGCGTGAGGCTTCCATCTTTTATTTGTTCGTAGGTCATGTTCCGTTAACAAAAAAGGCATATTTTCACGCCATCTGTACCATTTTGCTGAAATTAATTACCTACTACAACATCATAGGTATCAACGCCAAAAAACCTAAACTTTTCTTACAGTGACATCTAGAAGAAACCTAACGAACTACTCACCCTCCGCTATGTTTAATGCCATCTCGTGGATGAAGTATGAACTACTAGCTAAATGGAGAGCCATTGAGTTACCTGCCATCTCGTGGGTCAGGTAGGAACTACTACTTAGTGCGAGTCTCTTAGTTCGCAACCTCATTCGAGGTCATGAATGTAGGATTAATATGGATTTGACAACGTTATAATAATAGCAAGAACGAAAGGGATGGTCTTATGAAACTTTTTACTAGTGGAAGTGAAAAGGAACGATAATCGTCCGTCCTTATCACTGTGCCACTATTTTTTGTGTGTGTGTGCATTAGATGCTAAATGTAAGTGCCAGACAAATGCGTTGAATAATGGTTGAATACGTCACTAAGTGCCTGTGTGGCACTTTCGTCTTAGTAGTAAGTGACTATGTCTATCCCTCTTAGTGGCACACTATGTGCGGCCCCTCGTTCGAGGTTATTCTACGTACTCCAGTGTTACAAAAGCTACCAATGGAAGACGGTAGATGGAGACACTAACAACATACAAATAAAGAAATAAACCATGAATTAATTTATTTGTTAAATATATAAGAAATACCGTTTAATAAATTATTATGTGTATTTAACATGTTTTAAGCAGTATCTAAATATAGTAAATACGTAAATATAATGAATTTGATTGAAAGCATCAGATTGATATAATATAATTATGTTTCCTAACTAGTGCGCAAAAACGAACTTTGCACACGCTTCGCGCGCGGTAATTTCTCTTTTTGACGCTCTTGTTATGAAAAAAATCGTCCCTTACACGTGCAAAAACTTTTTTTTAACTCGGGTGATTGTCGCCCTCGTTTCACTCGGGCTTCGGCCTCCAACTTTCACTCTCGCCGAAAAAAAGTTTTCCCGCACTAGTTAGGAAATGTACTATTTTAATAATGAGTACAGGTAAATCTAAAAACAAGCAATTTAAAATGAAAAATACCTACCTACTTATGTTAACTGTCTACTGTGTTTTGCAAAATTTTTATAAATTTCATTTAGGCTGCTGTAGCAATAAAATTGTGGTTCGTCGCATCATCGCCATTATAGGTAATTTTAGGAAATAAAAAAATTACAAAGCTTTTCATACCTATCCCACCCATCTTAATTATAACCATTTAACAAACCAAGAGTCCTATAAATCGTTTTGGTACTCATACAGTAATTTTGAATCGCGGAATAATTAGAAGTTATTCAATACGATACCTATAGCAGAATATGAAAAGTATCTACATATATAGGTAGGTACTTTTCATATTCGTTTTCACTTGTTTTACCACCTGGCTTTTACAAAGCTGGACAGCGCACTTGAAGGTATACCTAGTACCTACCTAACCACGACAAAGCTTAGGTATCTACTACCGCGAACATTCTCTTTGTCACTCCAACGAAGGCGTCATTAGAGTGACAGAGACAAATTCCCGAAATTTGAATTTAAACATTGGTGAGACATAAAACCTAAAGACAATTAAATATAATTTAACGGTGAAAATTACGTGTATTTAGTTATTACGCACAACATGTTTCGGAAAGCCTAGTTCTCCATTATCAATCACTGAGCTCGTGCTAACGCGTCGGATTTTGCAGATCGCGATGCTTAGGCTATAGGGTTACAGCGTCTAATTTTGCAAGCAATAAAATCGAAAAAGAACTCACGATTCTTCAATAAAGCAAGCTTATCAGTAACCTTCCACAAATAGGGTGCCATCACTCTCATTATCGGGATGTGTAATGTGTAGCACGTGTGCCTAGCACCGCCCTCGGGTGACGCGAATTCATATGCACGCTGCCTTGCTTGACAAATTATGCTATTACTTGAGATTTTAAGTAAACGATAGCAATTTTTAAAAGGAAGAAGGGTAGAAAAATATTTTTATACCACATGATCTACTAAAAAAATATAATCCATGGTAAATCAAATACAGTCAAAGACAAAATAAGGTGTACACAAAAATGTTCAAAAATATGTCCCAGTGCACTCTAATTCTGTGTAATAAGAACGTCGTAACATATTTATGAGCGGATTCTTTCGATACTTATTTTCGCACTTGACTGTAGGGTTAGTTGTGGAACATTGACACAAACGGACACAATGAAACTTTGCGATATCTCGGAAACCTGACCTTAACGGCTAGCCCCGTCTATCAAACAAGGACGAGCTTAGGGACCCTTCACAACTCCCCAGGGTGCGAGCGACGATCGCAGAAGGAGCACGTCGCTACATGCTTGCACACGCACCTGCACACGTCGCAACCAGAAAAAGTAACAATTTTTATTTACTTTTCTTAATTTTTTGCAAGAATACAGAGAATAGTTTAGTAGTATTTATATTTTTGTCGTATTGTATATACAGGGTGTAATTGTTAAGTGTGGCCAGGCCATAATTCCGTAAATATAACAGATATCAGAAAACTTCCAACTGATATCGAAAGTACGTTACCTAACGAGTAAAATTACACTAATAACTTATTCTAAATAGATGAAGTAATATTAAAAATACTAACTTAAAACGCTCCCATACATTAGTATGACGACTTACAGCCTTAAAGAAAGTCGGGTGTCCAAAGAGATAAAACTGTTAGAGATTCGTTATTTGTACGAATACATTGTAATGAAATAATAATACTACCGTTTATGAAATAATTAATGTAACATTATTCTTAAATAAAAAAATATTCGTATTAAACTAGTCTTAGAATGAACGGTTACGTACTAAGTGTATGGAAGGGTTTGAAGTTAATATTTGAGACATTTATGATTTTATTTCAAAAAAGTTATTAGTGTAATTTTACTCGTTGGGTAACGTACTTTCGATATTAGTTGGAAGTTTTCTGATATCTGTCATATTTACGGAATTATGGTCTGGCCACACTTAACGATTACACCCTGTATATTCAAGTTTATCATAAGCTAAATACTTTTAAAATTAGTTCAAGTTTTGGCCTCCTTTTTTTATTTAGTTTAAAATAATACCCTGGTGTCTCACAATGAAACATTTTTATGTAATGTACAATGAAACAGGTCCATGTTTCGTTGTGTACTGTATAGTTTTATTGTACACCGAATGTTAAATTGCAAAAGGTTACTATTCTACGAGACTGTTCATTTAAACATGTTTCATGTTTAGCACCTCATTATCCACCTATTAAGGCCCACTTGTATAACCTAGGGTTAAACACTGACCAGTAGCTAGAGTGACAAATTTTATATTTACAATAAAATGGTCACTTTAGCTCCTGCTAGTGAATACCTGGTTATGTGGCTAAACCCGGGTAGTACAAGAGAGTCTTAGTAGTACATTTTTAATATTTTTTGGTGACTAGTATAATTATATTATATTTTATAAAATTATATATTAATTATTTCGTAAAATTATATGCGTAGTAATAGTGGTCATAAAACATATTTTTTATCTTTTAAAACATTCTGTTACTACACATTGCATTAATATGTCATTGTTGTCATTAAATTTTTCGGTTGCTGAATGCGCCAATGATACAAAGATTCGTTAATAAATTAATCATCCCAAGAATCAGTATTTTTTACTAAGAACAACCACATAATATATAATAACCTATTTGGCTACTGTTTATGTAACTCTGTTTCAATGTTGGTTACCCGTGATATTTTTTGTTTACAATGAAACAGCTCACGGTGTTTCACTGAGCACTATTTATTAGTACACATTGAAACAATACACTTTTTTCAAAAACATTTTAAGAATATATACGCAATTTTCAGAATTAGAGCCACTTTTTTACACACCATAAAGAATGATGACTGGGTCATTGTCAGTCCGAAAAACAAAAGTTGTCCACTCGGTGGTCAAAAGTTAACAGCTTCTATAAATCTATGTTACGATTTGATTGCATAGGGCTATAGACCGGGGAACCTAGTTGTACCGTCAATTGTTTTATCCCTAAATTAGTACAGGTATTCCTTAACTTTAGCTATGTCCACCGAAAAGACGATAACCTAAATCTGACAATGACCCGACTATTAGTCTATTATATGGCAAAATATACGATTGTTAACTTTCAAATTGGCTGAGATAGGACAGTTTAAAAAGTTGAATGTTTCATTGATGGCATTAGTTTAAGTAATATGTTTAACAATAAAACATACGTACACAATAAAACAACATGATATTTATGCTGTCACAAAGTGTATGATATCTATCGTGGAGATGCCCAGGACCCTCCCGCGTTCGACTGGGTTGCAGTCATACTACGAGGACACATAAAACATAACTTTTTTTGCAATATGTCGCAGTTAAGTTACAATGAAACTTGGGTTGTATACAATGAAACAGTCTTTCGGATTCATGTATCTTTCAGTGGTCTTATTAATCATTTAACAAATTGGAATCCTACTAAACTAATTGTACTCCAGCCTAACGTTATTATTAACTTTCCTTTATTTTGTATTCATTGCAAGCGTACTTATATATATGTTTCATGTAACACAGTTCCAATGTTGGTTAAGTCCGTTTCATAGTTCATTGGATTTATTACATCTGTTTCAATGTAAAAATTCAGGTGTTTCATTGAATACATGCTCGAGGACACAATGAAACAAATCTCATTTTTTGTTTAAAGTTGTATAACACATATATACTATTGAAAATAAGTAGAAACCAAGAATGCGATTCGATAGCCAACTAAATTGTTTATCTTCAAACACAATATCTCACTCGTAACTTCAAAAACACCAGAGATACAATGGTTTGAAATTTAGGTGTGTCATTGATCCACAACTTACCCTACATAAAACTGGTACCTAATATCTTGACTTGGTTTTACTCGTAGTTCAGGTTACGGGCAATAAAAGACATGAATCACGATTTTTTTATCTCTTTGACATAATTATTTTCATTGATACCTAATCATAATTTAAAAAATAAATTGATGATTGCTGATCAGATTCCCATCAACATTCAAGCACAAACTCTTAACACTCTAGGCCGTAGTTGCACAATCTAGGATTAGGCCACTAACACGCTACGGTGTTAACTGGTTAAGTCCATGATACATTTCTGACACTACTAACTAATTAACCTCGTGTTATTAGCCTAATTAAGTGGGCTTAAGGGTAAATACAGTCATATTTACTTATACAGTGTATTACCATGACCCAGGCTTTTACGAAAATGGGTAATAATACGCATTACTGGAAATCGTTTTCGAGTATTAAGAGTTGACAAATATTTAAATTAACTGAACAATTATTTTAATTTCGTTCGAACGATCAATGTAACGCGTGTACTGCTTAGTTGTCAAACGTTGCGAGTGGCTGCGATCTGTCATTGTCAAGTGCTAATTAACGATTTATTTTGAAGTACATTGCTTCTCAATTAACTTTTCTTAGAAAGTTAACTACTTTTAAAATTAGGATTTTTAAGCAAATAATACACATGGTTTGGCTAAGAATCTGCATCTCAATCCTCGGTTCAAATAAAAGCCTGCATCATGTTAACACACTGTATAGATAAGTACAGGGTCCTTCGAGGCTTTCGTCTGTTGACGGCCGATTGGCATAAGCCGGTCGAAAAAAGATCTAATGTCAATGTCATAAGCAATTATCGTGTAATAAAACTCACTAAATACAACTCTGAGTCTCCCGTCTCCCTCTAAACAAAATAATTGTCTTCATAACATTTTCAGAAATATCGGTTCTTGATGCCACAAATATAATTTACACGACCGTAATGTCGAGACAATAAAGGTGTAATTATATCTTCGACGTCGACTGTAGGTACCTACAGTCATCGACAATAGTATCTTGCGCTATGAAGGCCGCCAAAATATCTGACACAATCTTATTTTTACAGACCTAAGAGCGTGTTACATAGGTATTTGTGTTTTTTTTTTTGTTCGGCAGTTCTTTTGTCACTCCTTGCTATGTTACGTTACGTTCTGCTGAGCCACCCTAAAAATCAGAGTTAAACGGCATTAAAATTTACAAAACTTTGATGTTTGACGTTATGTGGTTTTTCCATGACGGGTTACACACTACTTATTTAATCATGTTAGTAGAGCGTGCTGAATAATTTCATCAAACAAACTATGCAACTTTTCTCCCCTGGATGACGTCAACCAGACACTCACAGACAGACTTGTTTCTAGTGTTATTCTGTCTAGTGACGTGAGTATAAAAACAAAAAAACATGATTGATCCACAGTAATGAATAGTGCCTACTCTAATTAAGGTAAAGATTAGATAGTACCTACTCGTGAGCTAAACATTGAAATTGGCAGCCCCTTGACGGGAATCTGTTACGCAACAGAAATTACAAGAAAACGTCCCGGTGGCTATTCATATTTTATAGGTAACTTGTCCGGTTGTCGCAGAAGGCAACTAAATTACAAGCTACATATAATTGTCCATATCCTCCGGCCCAGATACCGAGGGCCGGTAGTCGCGTATTATTTTTCCCGGCGGGTCAAATTTTTATTGGAAATAAAGGAAATGTTATTGATTGATTGATATCGTTTTAAATAGGTGTATTAAAGTTTTTATTAGTTTGAATTATAACGGGGTATTTAACATGTACAATTTGATTTCGAGCATCATATATTATGAGACAACGACTTCGAAAGAGGGTCGATCGCTACGGTAACTGGGTAGGCCACAACTAAAGCTTGCAGCACATCAGTTACTTCGTGAAGATGGCATTTGCAACCGTTTGAAATATCGAGTGCTCGGTCCAAAAAAACCGATCATTGGTAATAAAGTATAAATAATATGGTACCTACGAGCGTGCTTTTGTACATACAGCTGTCTCAGTCAGATCTAACTACACGGTGGTCAAAAAATTACTGCATTTCCGTTGCCGATTTTTCTCAAAATGGACCCTCAAGGGGTCTTTACACAAATTCTGGTGAAAATACTACTAATTCAGATAATTTTATGAATGTTGAAACAAATCCCCTGCTTCAACACGATTAAGTATGGCACATCGTTTAGCTCCAGAAATTCTATAAAAAAGCAAACGATCGGCCTGAGTGAAGAGCACTGCAATGTACAGCGACTTATGGTGGCCACGACCCTCAGTAATGATAATGATACTCGTGAGGTCTCGACGAAAAAGAAGAAAAATCCCCTGATGGCATTCTGAGTTTCTAAATCTGATTGACGATGCAGCGATGGTAATACAGTTATGTTTTGGTGGTAAAGCGGACAGGCTTAGTAATAAGGTTCCGCGGGCCAGTGCGGGACCCTAAGGCCAGCGAAGACCCCAGTGTCCCACACTAATGTTTTGATACGCTCTAATTGCAGCACGCATCTGCCCGAAAGGCTTACGTATCTAGCGTAGCATCGCAGCCGTGACGCGCCCTCCCGAACCGTTAAAATGAGTGATGTTGGCGTTAGAAGCGGTCGTCAACATTTTAAAACGGATATTTTTAAGATTTTTGTACAGTCACTCAATTGTTAGTAGTATCTTATACCATGAAGGCTGAAAAATGATGTAGCACGCTTTGTTTACAGGTCAAATAATCTCTAAGGTTGTCAAAGATATTTTTGCGGCCTTCGTAGGATAAGATACTATTGACGGTGACTATACCTCATTGTTACAGGTAAATTCACGAAAGCTGGCACGAATGGATTGAGTAGATGACGGAAAGTATCTATGTGTGGATGTCTCAATGTCAGTAGATACAGGTTGGTATAGGACGACCGCATACACACAATGATAGATGTCATTCATTTCATTCATTCCATTCGTGCCAGCTTTAGTGAATTTACCTGTACTACATCTTATTTTAATTTTCTCCTGTTTCAGGGTTTTTAAAACATAATCGTCGGCTGACAAGCAAAACTCACTATAAAAACTGTCACTACTCTTAGCAACCTCTTATGTCAGTATTACATAAATCAGAACTGAGATAGGAGCTTTATTTCAAGTAGGTATTTGTTACTTAGTGAGTTTTGCTTGTCAGCCGACGATATTTTTCTTGTGGCGTTGGAAGCGTTACCTCATAGAGGTCATTCGTTTTTCAGGTGAAGGGTGATTGGGAATTTGTCAGTTATTTGGTACAATAAAGTGCTTACCTCCTAAAAATGACTACACTTTGTTTTTAAATAAGTCAACGATTTTTCAAACTGCCATTTATTTTTTACAATTGTTGCAAAAAATACATTGTTCTGTCAGATTGTGTTTAGTTAACAGACTAATTTAATTTTTAATTACAGTTACACTAGAAAGTCAAAATGATTAAAACCACTACGTTGAGCATCTCTGTTTCACAGTCCAAATGTATCTACTTTAAAAACTCTTTATATAAAAATGAAAAAAAGACGTGATTATCATTTAATTTCATAGTTAGAGGATCACCGTGAGCGACGCGTGCGCAGGCACCTGCTTCCGTCGCGGAGAGGGTTAAATCAATATTTGGAGTAACGAATACATTTTCTTCTTATTTTATTGACTTTTAGTTTAATAGATTTGGTATCGTTTTTCTTTCACTAAGTAGTAAGCTTCTTTAGTACCAATATTTCTAGACTTCCTCAACTATTATTATGAAAACAGATCTTAAAGGGCATTATGTATTATGTATAGATACTCGTATCGTAGAATACATTAGATATAGTAGACAGGTAATTACCTAGATACATATTATTAGACGATCAATATGTATTTGTAAATCAATTCAAGAAAATGAAACGGAATTGTGGATTTAAAAAAATATATATGAAAATAAGCTTCTATTTCCAAACGAAATATTAGATAGTTACGTACGTACCTATATAACAATGTGAAATCATATTTTCAACAGCTGTCACCACATAAGTGAGCGTTTGATATAAGCGTGAGAAAGATGTCTCAATGTATCTCTTACATAAAAAAACAGACTCCTTCAGATATTTAAAATAGTGATACACTTGCACAACGGCACCCTACCTGTCCGTAATCAATCCCCAGAACGATAACACAGATAACAATCAAAAGTTCAGAGTTACATCTTTCGCAGGCAGTCAAAAATAGGGCAGAAAAAAACAATAAAAAAGCCATTTTTATCTCAGATTGATTGGTTCAGTCTGACCCTTTACCGAGCTGCAGTTCACAAAAACTCAAACGTATCAGTGTTTATTTGTGACAATTTGCTTTGTCGGTTTGTGCTGATTTACATTTGAAAGGTATTTTTTGTGCGATGGAACTTGTAACGACACGGTGAATGACACAGACTAAACGAAAAGGGATGCTCCGAGGACGGAAGGTTTTGATCAATTTCTATCATTCAGGGATCTATATACGCACCTGTAGGTGCATGTTTATTGAATTTAACAGTTATGGTATTCTTTGATTGGGAAGAATTAATTAAACATTATTATATTAACACAAAAATAAAATTAAAATATGATATATTCAAATTATTCATTATTAAAAAGATCGCATTTTCGTTGCAGACGGAGACTTAAGAGAGATTTAATTATTGAAAGGTCTGAAGTTATTTACCTCTTAAATATTTTTTAGATGAAATAAATGATTCGCGTTCAGGATGAAATAAATAGTTCACACAAAATAAATAGACAATTCAACTAAATAAGGAGATCCTCTATGCTAATTAATAAAACCTACAAACCTAACTCTAACTAAGGGTAGTTTGGTACGATACATTACACCACGAGCTTTAGACTCCGCACTTGAGACTGTCTTCTTTACCATCTTATTTAAAGTCCAAAGCTCTTTAGGAATAAAGCTCTTCTCCTCTCTCTTCCCAGCCATGCATCCCACATTGAGGTCGGGTCAGCCTTCCTTATTTTCTTCCTATCCTTGCCGTTGTTTTCAGAAATATTTCATTTACCCATATCTGTCACTGCCAGCAACATCCGGTATTAGACCTCTCTTTAGGAATCATGCTATGAAACAATAATAAGATTTAATTAGTTTCATATTATATATATTCATTCTCAGAAAGTTTCAAGCAGCGACTACTATTCAAACGACGTACAAAGTAAAGTCACTTTATGGTAACTTAGCGACCATAAAATTACGAACCAATTTCTTGATGAGTTTAATATCTATTTAGAGGATAATAGAGCACAATTTGTGTAGCAATCAGAGTTCTTTTTATCTAGAAGTATCCTGTCAATACGAAACTGAGGTTAAAGTATCACAAATTGCCAGCGGATGAGAATGGCTGGCGGTCGGAACGACAGCCCTGCGATGAAGCCGTAACCATCCATCAGGCGATCGGCGACACGGACCGCACACGGCAGGACCCGTCACACAAAGGTCATTGTCGAATCGCGACAACTCAATACGAGAAAGTAAGCTTTCGGCTTTAATTCAGATCGGGAATTATCGGTTTTGGTGGGAAAAAAGACTCTCTGACTTTAGACCGTAATTACACCTGTAAATTTTTACGTAGGTGGGGGAGACGGAGCCGGAGCTATACTAAGGAATAAGAGATAAATATCACTAACACCTAATAGATCTGTCCCGTAAGATCCGTAGTAGGTACGTAAGAACTTATAGTACTAAATTAATGTGAACAAGTGTTGTCATTTTAATTATCATAATTATAATTGATTTTTTTTTACACGATGAAGTGGCTCCACTCCATCTGATCGTATCGCACAACGTGAAAATGGAACGTAATAAATGCGAAATAAAATAATACATGCTCAATTCATTGTGTGTAAGGTATCGAGCATTTCAAAAACTAAAGGCTGATAACGCCCGAGTAAATTCTGAACAACAATTAACTCTGAACTCCAGTGATAATTTTGTAAGCAATACATATTATTAATGGAGTGCTAGTTTGTCACTTTTTTATGTGGCAGAGCTAATAGGTAGTTAATAATCGCAACATTTTTCAAATTCAAATTATTTCATCATCATCATTTAGCCAAAATACGACCACTGCTGGACATAGACCTCCCTCAATGATTGCCACATTCCACCGGTTAAAAACCTGTGTATGTTTTTTTAAATACCACTGGCATGCAATCGAGATGCATCCTAAGTTATTTAAAAAATTGTATAATCATTGCTACTCGTGGTAAGGGTACCGAAGTGATAATAAAATTACATAGGCACAGGTAAGTGGTCGCGTTGATACTCAGACACGCACAAATAGTGTAATTGCGGCGTGGGGAATAAATCATAACTATCTGGCGTATGAAATACGATCCTTTCTACCTCACTGTTGGGAACTCGCTGCGTGTTACGTTGCATAAAAGCTCGGTGACTGCGCTCGACAATGTGGCAATCAGCGATCACTGGATCAGCCGGGTTACACAAATTTGACATGTGTTTATTGACGAATTAGAAAGACGAATGTTTTTTTGTTTGTGACAGTTAATGTTAAAAAAAATATTAACCTGTAGTCATATGGTCGACAGTACAAATTTAACAAAAAATAAAAACCAGAAGTGTCTTTCACAAATCTGACATTGTGATGATTATTGACAAATTGACATAACTTTGGTTGACAACCAAAACTCACCAAATAATAAATACCTACTGGAAATATAGCTACCTTTTGTATACCAGTTCTGATTTAATACTGACATAAGAGGATGCTAAGAGTAGTGATAGTTTTGGTTGTCAGCCGACGATTACCTAATCAGTAGTCTTTTTGTACTTATTTATTACCATAGCAAACGACTGATACTGAGTCACTATTTATTGTTAATTTTGTTTAGGTATACCGAATTAGTGTACAATAACTTCATTTTATTTTACTAATTTTCAAAATAGCTACATATTTACTCGAGAAGTTAGTCGGTATTCAGAAGTCAACGACACATTGAACATTTAATAAATACCTACTGTAAGGTTTTAAATGTTGTGATTTTAACTTGTGATCCAATTAACAGGCAAGTTACAATCAGACACGATATGTATTTGCATACGAGATCTAACCATTATACGGTCGTAATAATCAATCAATACGAGCATCAATATTTTATGAAGTATCGTCATTCTTAAGCAGGTATATTCAGGTTATGCGATATTAATATAATAAAAGTGTGATAAGACATAACTCAATCTAGTTAGAAGGGAAAAAGAGCTTACGTAAGTAGAGTATATTTGAGAATTACTTTGTTTTTGAAAGGCGACTCCATCGGACAGAGTAAGCCCGACCGCTTGTATTTCAAAGCGGACATCCGATATCAATTTAATACCAATCTATGTCGAAGCGTGTTGCTGATTATTTAATTGTCAGTTTATGCATGATCTTTTGACGAAACCTGTGGTGGATGTTTTGGTGTGTAATTTTGATTTGATTTTATTTCTCTTTTTTTTTTAATACATCATTTTCTTTCGGACATTGAGTAGGCTTAGCACTTGATTGGTGTGACAGTTTGTAGCCGCGAGATAGGATTTCTTCTCTTTTACTAATTATATTAATAAAAGAGGGACGCTAAGCCTAATGTTCGTAATGCGAATATCGTAGTACCCCTGGCCTAGCCTACAGTGCGTGTGGTTATTTAATAATCACGAAATACGTAGGCAACTTGTAATATCAATGTTACACGTTAGTGTTGTAATAAAGCGGTTTATTTAAGTAAGTACATGCTATAAAATAACATATATATTTGAAACAATGTTAAATGAAACAGAGATAACCTAAGACTTTTGAATTAGGTGCAATGCTCATTAGAAATTTGATTTTTCCCTTTATGAGCTTCTTCATATTTTCAATAAAATTGGTCTCAATAAGTTAATTATAAAGTTTCGTAAAAGTGTATGAATAATGTACCTACGCTCAGCATCAAACACTACAAAATGTATGGTGTACTAAACTGTTGGGCCACTTTGTCTACTAAAATATTCGACAATGACTGTACTTAGGTACTTATATAGGTATATTTTATGACTATTCAGTAAAATTAAGATCAGGCTCATTATTAAAAAAATATTATTTTGTTTTTTTAATTTCACTTTCAATATAATTTCGACGCGTTTAATATGCATTAGACAATAAAGCTAGAATTGCGCAGGCGCGAAGTGGTGCATTGCTCCATAAATTCTGCGAGCGGCGCCCACGCCGCGCATCTCAGGAGCTGCTGATAATAACGCACTATTATATCTCTTTGTTATTAAATATTACAGTAGTACTGGTTTTGAAATTGTTAGTTACACATTCTTACCGACATCAAAAAAGGATTAGGTTCTCAATTCGACTCTTTTTTTTATATATGTTACTCGATATCTCCAAGAATCATGAGCCGATTTTTAACTTTTCTTTTTAACGACTGTTGGCACCAAGTACCGTCACCATCATGGTCTGACGATGGGATCTTGGAAAAATTGGTTATAGTCGGTTTAGATTCTTTTTAACAGGGTCTTTTTAGCTTCACTTGTAACTAACTAAATTAATAGTTAATACGTCAATAGTTGTACATATTTGTCTTGGTTTAAAAAATATATATATTTATCTTAGTATTAGATACCCGTTATTTTAGCGATTCATTTAAAAATATGTTCTAAGTCAAATAACAATTTTCCCGCTTGAAATTCGGCCAAAGCACGTTAAGTACCTACACGTGTTGAATTTTATTACTTCCCGTGTTCCAGACTTCAGAGTGATTTTTTCTATTCATGTTTACCTAATTCAGGAACTTTTGAACGTATTGCGAAAACACAAATAAAATTATTTATTAACTAAATATTTTGATTTGTACTTTTAATTTTTCTCCAGTAGTCACACTACTTAATACTATATAAATTATAAATATTAGATGTCATATACCAAAGAAAAACGACCAAGATCACCTATGTCCGAGGTGGGGACCCCCCCACCCCCCACCTCGGACATAGGTGATCTTGGTCGTTTTTCTTTGGTATATGACATCTAATATTTATAATCAGGAACTTTTGTTGGAAAAAACCTGGATGATCATCGGTAATCCGTAACGATATCAATGAAATGTTTATTTACAATCAAATATGCATTGATTAAGTGCTTACTGCTGTAATCGTTGCCGTGACTTTGCATCACGTTAAGCGTGTGTTATAAGGACATGTTAAGTCTGCTTATGGTATATAGTTCCTTTTTTCTTCCGTTACGTAACAATTTAATATATTCGTGCGAATGTGACTTAGGGTATCCACTTTTGCTGGCCAGCACGCAATGAAAACCATAGTACATTGTATTGTATTGTATTGTACATTGTACTATGGTTTTCATTGAAACTTACGGCGTCGGGCTTCTAACACTCTTGTTAGTAATGCCGTACTAACTTCCTTAGATGCACAATGTATCATTAACCTCTTAAGGTACCTGTAATGTTACTCCTCAATGGTACTATAAGGATCTAAAAAAACCAACCAAGTGAGAGCCGGATTTGCGCGAAAAGGGGTTCCTACCACCGTAGACACTAGATTCAGAGACAACCTACTGTCATAAATCATTGAGACAAATCAATTTTGAAGATATTGCATGTTGGTATTTAACTAGTTTGGAAGTATCTATCGCGCAAACAATTCACTTTAGATTTTTTTTATTAGAAACCACAACATCATTTTTAAACTCGTGTGTTTTGTTATGGTGAAAACCTACGTACCGTACATTTACTAATCAAGTTAAACAGTATAGTTCTTATAGCTTCGAAAAAAATTGGCTAGCATACGGACGGACAGACAAACAGATATGACGAATCCATAGAGGTATTGTTTTTTCCATTTGGTTTGATGTTTTGGTAAGAGGGGGGTATTTTGATGTATTACCGGTGCAGGTATCCGGAATAAAAATAAAACGTGCTTCAAGTTTGTTATTTTTTGTTTCTATAGACCAGACAGTAGGTACTCCCACTATGCTAACATAAGTTCTCATCATACGTGAAATAAACCACAAACTGACAGTGGAATGTTCAACCTCAATAATCATATACCTGCCTAAAAAGATAGTAATATTATTCATAATAATAAAGTTTTTTTACTCAATGGATAAAAACGAAAGTTTGCGGTGTCCTGACGGCAGTAATATTAAAAAGTAAAATTTAATATAAGATTCATCACAATTACCATCCGAATGCTGCTATTAGAAATCAGGAACACACCTGTTACACGCATGAACCCGGGTTTTTTGTCGGTCCTTTCTCGAATTTACATATCTCCCAAGTCTTTTGAAGCTAACGAGGGGTACCTATTATTTCAACCACCAAACTTTAACTTAACCGCATGTGATTGACAATGGCAGGCCTGGAAATAATAAGAGATTTCTGTATTTAAAATACGTTTTTTCATAAGTAAAAGTGCTGGCATATTTTTTTTCACCTTGTTAGCAATTGTTAACAATTTAACGTCTAATTTATTCGTCCGGTATTGTGAGTCTCACCGAAAATCAGTGTAATTTGAAAAATTAGCGCCTTGCCACTTTCCATTCAGCAACTTACACCTACATAATTGACGATTTAGCATCTTTTTCTGCTCGTAATTTCATAATAACACTAACTGCATGCGCATCTGTCTCAATGTTAGGTATAGGCATATTAGGGTGCCTTTTCACGTATGGACGCATTAGAGGTAAATGCCCATAATCGCCACGCTGGGCAAGCGGGTTGGCGATCGCAGTAGTGTGTCAACTCTAATAACGCTGCTGCCCATGATAAGTCTTCGGTAAAATAAATGGTCAGTGACCCTTCAATCCTTTATTCGACTCTTAATTACGACACCCAATGGAATAGTTGGACTGGTGATAAATGTATTCTTACTGCCGTATCCATACGGCAACCACCACATACACTACAAGCAAAAATACTCTTGTTGTTATGTTAAAAACTTGTAGGTACCTTCGATTTAGGTACATTTTTAACGGAAATAACAAGAAACTTTTGACTAAAACTTAATAGGTATACTTTCCTATTCAAATAAAATAGGTGACACTAACTTATTATAATATATAAATATAACATACTAGCGACCCGCCCCGGCTTCGCGCGGGTACTATACCAACATAAAAACCTTCCTCTTGAATTACTCTACCTATTGAAAAAAATCTCATCAAAATCCGTTGCGTAGTTATAAAGATTTAAGCGTACAAAGGGACATAGGGACAGAAAAAGTGACTTTATTTTGTACTATGTAGTGATTAATAATTATATTTCACGCGGATTACTCACGTTTTTCAGTCAAAAAATGCTCGACATGTTTCGCTCCATATATGAGGAGCTTTTTTAAGAGCCAATCGCCATTGGCTACTTAACCTAACCTGTATCTAAGATTGGCCCTTGTACTTAGAATGAAATATTTTTTTTTGTATGGACATAAAAAGCCAATTAGTTTCTTAATGGCAAATCTGTTTCTACAAATTTTTTATAAAATATTTTCGAACTTTTAATTTTACCAACTGCCTATCGTATTTTGTACGTTTTTTTAAAAATAAATCTTTCAATATTAAAAATCATACCTGACAATAGCCCGAGAACTTTGAAAAACCTTTTAAGACGGGCCATGAAAACGATGATGGCCTATCGCAACAGCAAGTCATCGTTTATTAAGGCACTGAAATAGATTTATAACGTCTAAACCGATTTTATGTCAAAGTGCAGTTCATTGCCACTCAACAAAGTGGATAAGACAATGTAGGTAATTTTATGCTTAAATGAACCTCACCTAAAGTGGAACCCGTTCTCTTAATTTTCAATGGCGATTTTGGTGGCGCACTGTCTCACTTTTGTTCATGCCGTGAATTGCAGTTATGCTTTATATAACAACAGAAGCGTAACAGCTTTCCACTGTTATGTGCTCGTTTGAATAAAAATGAAATTGTTTCAAATATGTTTTGTAATTTATAATGACATACGGATCTTTTCAAAAGGTAATGATTTACGTGTAGTCTCCACGAATGAGGATAGCCAGTTACTTTTTGAGACCGTATGACATGAAAAACCAGCCCATATCATGTCGTTCCATACTTAATTTAAATCAAGCTCCATATTATATAATTATACTTAGGTCAAGATATATTTTTACGTTAGTACTAATTAATATCAATGATTTTGTCTAATAATGCATGGGAATCTAAGGTTTAAAGTTTAAAATCGAGTCGGTTAACTTAAAACTCATATAAAACCACTCTAAACAATTTAGAGATTATTGAAAAGAAAAGTGATAATTCGATGAATTTAAAGGCAGATTATTTTAATTATGGCTAAAGCAATATAAAATCGATTCTGTTCGACAAACTCAGCTTGAAAACCAAAATATGTTTTTTTTTAAAGAATACACTATTGGATTTTCTTTCATTTGATATAATTGTTTGCAATTTATCTATTTAAAAAAAAAACTCAGTGAGGACTTATATAATCGACTGAAAAAAAAAAATTCTTTCGCTGATTGGCTTTGATGGACTTACCTTCATTTGAAATAAACTGTCATGTGGCAACCACGCACTGGACGGCGTAGCGTGGGAAGGCCCCGCACAAGATGGAGCGACGACCTGGTAAAGGTTGCAGGTGTCCAATAGATGCGGACAGCTCACGACCGATCTCTGTGGAACTCTCTGGGGGAGGCCTGTGTCCAGCAGTGGACGTAAATTGGCTGATGATGATGATGATGATGGATTTACCTGATTTTGATTGTGATTGTGATTTTAACTTTATTTTTCTCAAAAACTACACGAAATTATACTTAACCCATGAAATAGAAACAATGTCAATTTCTTAAGCTTTTATTATACATACACAAAAATCTTACAAAATGTCAGAAATTGATTTACCGGAGTTTGAAGTTAACCGACTCAATTGGTGATAAATCCAAAATTGGGTTCTAAAGGTACGTGATTCTGAAATAATGCAAGTTTTTAGGTTTGTTTACATTTTCTTTTATTTTCTACTGACGAACGGTATATTTATGTTTTATTATATTTATTTAATGTCATTATTTAAACCAACTCTGGTATAATTACCTATGTATTTATTTACTTACCTTGACAGCTGCAAAAGTTGCCAACCGTACGGAAATTAATAAAGTTACAGTTTTATGTCGATAAAATATGCCGCTAGAAACTTTACTATAATGATCAAGCTTAGTTTAGGGTTCCGTAAACCATTTTCACCGCAAGAAAAACTATACCATCGACACTATTATATATGTACCTTCTTGATAAGCAAACTAGAAGACAATACATATTTGCTTTGCCTTTCTATTGATAAATAAATAGTCAAGCTTACAAAATGCACAAAAGTCAGGTTAGGGTTCCATAGTAAACTTGGAACCCTTTTAGTTTCGCTTTGTCCATCTGTCCGGCTCTGTTATCTGTCAGCTCAGTTTAAGTACTATACTTATATTTGGAATTTGGTATGTATACATTATTTAGCACGTCGACAAAATTGGTACCTACCTAGAAAAACACGTGGAAATTATACAGGGTGGTCCAAACCTTGACGTCAAAAATTTTTTTTTAGATTCCTTACGTCATGAGCTATCAGAATATACCCCATGTATGTTAGCCGATTTTTTGTAGTTTTCGAGTTATGAATTTTTGAAATTTTTTTTTTGAGAAATTCTGGAATGAAGAAATTTATTAATTATAAAAAAACTATTGGGTTTTTTAACTAGTTTCTTTTTGTAAAAGTATTACTACAAATAAAGCATTTACTGTCAAAAAAATTTGCGTCCTCACTTTGATACAAGTAGGATAAAAAAATACCAAATTCAAAATTTTACGCTAAAACGCATCAAAATAGCATTATTGTACGTAAATAAAAAAATAAAACATATCCCAAGGAATTTTTGTATTCTAAAGACCGCCCTAGACCTTGAGCCTTCGTAAAAGCAAAAAAAAAGTAATACTTAATAATGAGGATTTTTCGGAGTAGTCGGTCAAATAAACTTAAAAAAGCTTAAGTTAAGTATATAGTAAAAAATTACTTGAATAACTACACAAATTGAGTTTTTGTGGTATTTTCTGTCTTTGTTTATTGATAAGAACAATAAAACAGACGAAATTTTACTTTATTTTTAAATAAAAAATTTAGAAGTTTTTTTTTACGTTTATTTGACCTACTACTCCGAAAAATCCTCATCATTAAGTATCACTTTTTTTTTGCTTTTACGAAGGTTTAAGGTCTAAGGCAGTCTTTAGATTACCAAAAATCCTTGGGATATGTTTGATTTTTTTTATTTACGTACAATAATGCTATTTTTATAAGTTTTTAACGTAAAATTTTGAATTTGGTATTTTTTATCCTACTTGTATCAAAGTGAGGACGCAATTTTTTTTGTCAGTAAATGCTTTATTTATAGTAATACTTTTACAAAAAGAAAATATTAAAAACCCGATAGTTTTTTTTAATCAATAAATTTCTTCATTCCAGAATTTCTCATAAAAATTTATCCAAAAATTCATAACTCGAAAACTACAAAAAATCGGCTAACATACATGGGGTATATTCTGATAGCCCATGACGTAGGGAACCTTTTTGACGTCAAGGTTTGGACCACCCTGTATATTATACCTAGAAAAAACAATTTTTTTTCTTGTCCCCCACACGTACAGTTAGGATGATTTTTTTACTGAAATACTATTGTGTGAGGCATTGTTGAAAAGGTTTTTTTAAGAAGAATAAGGTTCTCAATTTTTTTTTATATTCATTAATATTTTTGCAAATAACCGATCCAGAATTTTAAAAAAGGTGTTTTTTACCATATTCCCCCTCTAACTTTTGATCCGTGGTTCCGAAAAATATGAAAAAAAAAAACATGAATATGCCTATAGAATACTTTAAAATAAAACATTATTTCGAGCATAATCAGCCCAACTGTTTTTGATTAACTACGGATGGTCCGACATGCTCAGGGCCGATTTTTTTAATACTGCTGGTGCTTTGTCACGGTCAATAAGACTGTGCACTGTGTAATGAACAAAAGTCTAAAAAAACACACTAATTAATAATACCAGCAAAACAAAGTACAAATTCTACTCCACGAAAACAATATTTAAACTCATTTTGATAAAAACACGAAAAGCCATTTTATTGAATTTTATCCATGCAAATGTAATGTAGGTATATTACAACCAATATAGTGGTGACAATAACAATCAATGCAGGAATTTTAATTTTTATTGGTTATTTAATTTCGGCTATCGCAATTAAAAATTTGAGAATATAAAGTAGTCGTTAAAGCTATTTGTCGCCACAGCGTAAGTACCCTGTTGCTAATTGTGCAAGGAAATTAAATAAAGTGATTCGAAGCGTTATCGGCTCATTAGCATGCGCCGAAACGGCTGTAGAAGTGCAGACTGCATCACTCTCAGAAACGGACGAAAATCTATAGAGATGTCTCATTTTCAAATATTTCTACCTGACTTGAATTAAGAGGGTGGGTTTATCCCGAACACCAGATAATAAGAACATTAAATTTTTTGAAGCATCAGGCAATTTGTCTGTTCGCTTGCCACCTATAGCATAAAAAAAATATCTCGCCTCTATCACATATGCTGAAATTCAGGGAAAATCCCCTCTCACAGAACATTTAACTTATATAACATTATTACAGTCACCACCAATATAGTATCCTACGAGTACATCACGAAGGCTGCAAAAATATGTGACGCGCTTTTATATCGCTCTTAATAAGGTTGTATTCATGGATATGTTTTGCGGTCTTTGTAGTATAAGATACTATTGACGGTCACTGTACATCGCAATGCACAATGGGAGGCTAATACGAAGTTGTGAAGCTAGATCCCGTCTGGTGTTTTCAAACCTCTTCATGTAACTTCAGCCTCTGTAGCCTAGCTGGTAGTGACCCTGCCTACGAAACTGGAGGCTCCGGGTTCGAATCCCAGCGAGGGCATTATTTGTGTATTTATTAATCACAAATATTTGTTCCTTGGTCATGACTGTGTATGTATTTATGTATCTATCTATTATATATGTCGCCGCTTGGTATGGTACCCACATCACAAGCCTTAATTGAGCTTACCGGTCGATTTGTGTAAGATGTCCCAAGACATTTATTTTTTTAACTTCATCGGTTGCAGAGTTTTCTTCTTCTTCTTTTCAGCATATTTTACTCCACTGAAAGATGTATGCCTCTTGCAATTTTTACACCTCTTACGGTTTGCGGCGTCTCTCTTCCAGGTCGCTCCTGCCATCTTTTTTACATCGTCCGACCATCTGGCAGCTGGGCTGCCTACGTTTCTGCTTCCCATTCTTGGCCTCCACAAGAGGGCTCTAGTCCTCCACCGTCCATCATCATTTCGGCACACATGTCGTGCCAATCTCCACTTCAGGCTGGCTACTCGTCCAATGATGTCTGTAACTCTCGTGCGTTGCCTGATCTCCGCGTTCCGCACTCTATCTCTTAGAGAGATCCCGAGCATTGAGCGTTCCATCGCCCTTTGTGCGACTTTTAGCCGTTTCACTCTATCGATGGTTAGCAGAGTTTTAAATTAGACATATTTCCAGTGTCATCCCAAAGAGTTCCCTTGTTTTTAAATATCTTATAATAAAACTGAGAACTGGAGCCGTCTCTTTTTTACACCCTAAATTGTCGCAATTATTCCACGAGTGGAGTTGAATTGCTGACAGAGTAGGAATCGTATTTTTGTGCACATTGAGTGTTCAGGTATCTAATATAGATTAACGTAAAATAGATTGAATCAGGAATAATTTTGTGTTTCAACTCAACTCTTCAACACAATTTTGTTCTTAATAATTTGTCTAAAATTAATTAACGCTTAATTGATATGTGTTCCATAATATACAACTTAATTAGTTAAAGACATTATAGTATCGTCTTTGATGATTCGCGGTTTGAAAAAAACATTGAATAACTTATTTCTTAACGAGACTACTGTTTCAAATTGCCAATCGTAAACACAATAATGTTCACTAATGTTAGAGTCACCTTTAAGTTATTTAAAGTAAGTATCTGAATATTGATTAAAGTGGACTAATTTAAATTTAGCAACAATAAATACCGAGTCTGAGTGTCGGTTATTTATTCATAAGTGTGCTATCAACAATAGAGGTATGAATACCAAGCATGCCAATGCAACTTAGTGTACACGATTAAAATTACAAAAGATTTAAATATACAAATAAAAGTACTTTTATCAAAGTAATGAATAATTTAGCTAACATTTTTCTCTGTGTCTATTAAAAAGAATCTTAAACATTTCCTTACTTACAATAAATTTGCTTTTCAATCAACAAGAAGGAGATGACCGTTTCCCCAAACATCTTAAAAACGTAAGCATTTTGTAATTATATAAACGATGGCAGACGTCGTAAATGCCAGCGAGGCGCCTCTAAAAATAGTGTTATAGTCGTAACTGTCATTTCATAACTAAAGATGAATTTGGTAGTTAATACCAAAACACGGCCAAGAGCATGTCGGGCCATGCTCAGTAAAGGGTTCCGTAGTTATTAGAAGACGGCTGGGCAGATTTTGTTCAAAATAGTTTTATTTTAAAGTACCTATTCTATAAGCCGTTCATGGTTTTTTCATATTTTTTGGACCCACGGATCATAAGTTAGAGGAGGGGGAGACAATTTTCTTTTATTCTGGAGCGGAATTTCTCCTAAAATATTGACTTAAGAAAAAACTTTCTTCTAAAACCCTTATTTTTTGTAAGAGACCGACCTATTCAATTATAAATACCCCACACTATTGGATTACAGCAAATAAAAAAAACCGTCCTGACTTCACCGAAGTTGGGCAAAAGCAATATTTTCTTGTTTTTATTATACCATTTTGTGGGCATGATTAATATGTATACCTGTACCAAATTGCAGATTTCTCGTACTAACCGCCACTGAGCTACGCTGCGGACAGACAGACGGGCAGACGGACATAGCGAAACTATAAGAGTTCCTTGGTTAATACGGAACCCTAAAAAACACTCAGTAGTTTTAAAAAATACTTTTAATGCTACGATGTTAGCAAACAAGGCATAACCTATGCGGAGTGAAATCTGGACCAAGTTAAATATTATAACTATTAACTAAAATAATAACATTATTATTTTCTTAAACATACTCATCTCTTAATATCGATTTTAATTAGGGTTCATGCAAGATAAAAACTATTTGAATGCAAAGTGTATAACTTCAGTTTTATTGTACTTTATCCATTGATGTCGAAAAATCCATTGAATGTAGCATATTTCGTCCCTCTAATTTTATCTTCTGTCAGATAACTTTTTAAACAAACATCCTTTGCTCATCATATTTCATATTCTTGTCCATTGGGCTATTGGTGCTCTGAAAATAATAGCTATTATGCTAAAAATCTTTAATTAAAATTACCTATAAGTCGTTCAGCGTGACATCCGTTACTGCAAAAGCAGTTTGACCAAATGCCGAAGTCACATTGTTATAGTTGTTTATTTTTATTTTCGGCGTTGGTTGGCTTGCTCTTCGTAAAAGTTTCATGATGCCCATGCTTTAAGGACTTTTTTTAACAATTGCTTTGTTGTATTTAGAAGTCTTTCTGAGCTCTCTGTTCGATTTTGTGGTTCGGTCTAACGTAATTCCTTTTATTCGAGCTTTCTCAGAAAAGTGGACGTAGCCAAACTGGTACATTACACTACCGTTTCAAATATTATTTTTGGAAAGACAATAAATGTGAAATTATTATAAGACAGTGTTTCAAATCTTACCTACTTCTAAAAATTCATTTTGGCCATAGCAAATGTGTCCTGCGGAAATTACATGCAGTCTTACGACATTGTTCTATTTGATTGGCCAATGGCCATAATTTCTAAAGAAGGTGCCAAAACACACAAAACTTTCCAAATTAATTAACAAATGTATAAAAATTCATTGAGCATTGAGATACAATTTCAATTTCACTTTTTTATTTTTTTTACTTAGTTCAAAATCTGTCCAAATTTAATTTCGCATACGTTACACCTATTATAGATCGAAATTAGAAATGCCACAGTATACAGAATCACTTAGCCTATTTAACTTTAGCTTTTAGCTTATTTTAGTAAACTAACCTGTTTATTATAAGCTTCAAAGTATTAAAAAATAATTTCTTGGCATTAGCGACATCAGGATGAAGGTTGTCGGGTATTCTGATGGAAAAATCGTATGATATTGTTAAAAAAGAAGTCTTAATTCATCACTATGAAAATAAAGAAATTTAGTACTACTAATTTAGTAAACTAATTTTTGTTGATCAGTTTTAATGGTAGGTACTAATTTTATTTATTCCAAAAACCAGGTCGAAAAAGCTCTGCGGCGCCACCGCGAATTTTGTTATCCGCAAATTTCGATGATTTGTCTGTCTTTCCTACAAACCGTCATTAGAGTGACAGAGACAAATCCTCAAAATTTACGAATTTTGATGTTTGCGATAGCAGGCGCGGTAGGGCTATACTTGGGTTGATTATGTGATAAATATCCCGTGATTAAAGTTAAATATTCAGACATTACCGTTTTCAATAAAATGGCTTTTAATTAATCCACAAGGTTTTACAATTAATTACTAATTAGGTCTTCAACTTAAACACACACGGTGCATGATGGAATCCGGACAAAAACACAATAAAGTGTTTATGTTCTCTATAAACCCTTCTCGAGGCTGAACTCATATTTTACGAGGATCAGAGCCCAATTACACATGAATGGTTCCTCATGATCAGATTTTGGGGTTCAATAAAAACTTATTAGAAGATTTATGCCTTTCTATTAGACAACTGCTCTTATTCTGATAGACCATTGACACGTGGTCCGTTTGTTGACTAACAAATACATTATAACGTGTGTTCAGTGTATAACAGTTACAGGTAAGTATGTTTTCCAAAGACTCATTTAAGACATACATTATTCGATAGATAAAAAGTCTTACTTTAAATAAGTTACCCGTTCATCGATCTACCTAACAATTTGAACCCGGCGCTTAACTTGGCGTGAGGACGGCCATTACTGGTCAGCAATTTAAATTATTTACCCCATTGATGTTTAAAAATGTATCGAAACGTATAATTTAAGATATCTTTGAAACTGGTGTAAAGGTAATACTCGGGATCAAGTCGCGAGAATTTAATCGAAGTCTGCGCTTGTCAATCAATAAAGGCAGAGTGAGTTGGGCCACTTTGTGTGACGCTGAGACTTGTATTGACATTGCCGCTTTCTAAATGAATTATTTTTGCTTGTGCACTTCGTGAATTTTTTTTTTATTTGTTGGCGACCTTGCCGTGGTGATGAGTGCAAATGAAAGGATCGGTAGGCGTACCATGAGTTGGCAAGTAACGTTTACTCGATAGGTACAGTCGAGTTCAAAATTGCATGGACAGTTTCTGAATGAATTCAATCATAAATCGTCCATGCAATTCTGAACGCCACTGTACGTAAAGCAGTTTATCACGCTCGCACGGTTACGGTGGAGCGAGCGTGATGGACCACTTTATATATTTTGCTTGATATAAAATGCTTACAAATTCATATTACGGCTTCAGGAAGTCTTTCAGGAACGAACGTTGCATTGGTAACGTAGCCTTTAACTCAAAATCGTTGCGACGTAATCCTATTTATGGCTATATACCTGTACCATTTTGCATATTTTTCAAAAATAAATCTTTCAAACCGGAATTATTGTTTATTTTTAGTTTCATTTTATTGTGGCGTCCTAATTTAAGTAGATAAAAAAAAATAATCAATAGCTACCGACAGACGTAAGATGGTTAAAGTTTTCGTGCACTAGGTCACCCTATGTTGTAAAAGACGTGAATGATGGAAATTACTAATTTGGGCAAGGATATATTTTTTTTCCTTATTTAGATAATTTCTAGTATCAAAAGTTGGCAAGTTTACTTATATTTGATTATATCCTTGAAGCATGTC
>JALPQI010007216.1:0-63891 GCA_025490895.1 Thaumatotibia leucotreta | reverse complement strand
AACGTTTTGCCAATATTTAGTGAATAGCTTTAACGTGACCTAAAATTTGTTTATGTTTTGATAAAAGGGCACTTTATGAAATGTCGTATCTCAAAATATATATAACTTACGGTGATGCAACGTAGCTCAAATCCTTTCAAATGTAATGTTCTTTCTTAGTTTTATAGCAATCAGTATCAAAAAGATAATAGATTTTTAGTTAAACGTCAAAAACTAAAAAAAGTGCGATTTTTTTTCCGTTTTTTACGTCCTATGCCCAAATTATTTTTTTGTTTTTCTTTTAATATGCATTTTCGTATATATCTATAAGGCCTTTACAATATACCAAAATTGCAGCTTTGCAACTCGACTTGCGATTTGTATGAAAAACTTAGATAGCGGGCCTCCTGCGTTTGGAATTTCGGGTTTATACTTTCAACTACAAAGTTCACAGACCTCATTTTACCCTTAAATTAAAGAATATTAAGTGCGCTATAAGGTCATTATTGCATGTTTTTCGTAGCATAATTAGGTGAGGCGATATAAAGTCGAAAACGTTAGCAAAACACAAAATTTTATCTAGTTTACAAAAGGGGTACTTTTTAAAGTCTCGAATCTCCGAAACTATAAGACCTACGGTAATGCATGTTAGCTCAACTTGTTGGAAATTTATTAGTCTTTAAACGATTATTCACATATGATATCAAAAAACGAAAGGTTTTTTAAATAAAAATCAGAAACTAAAAAATGGCCGTAGATTTCGCAGTTTTTCACGTACTACCCAGCTAGCACAACTTTTTTTTGCTTGCAAAATATGGTTTTATACTGTCCTATGGTGTCTAAATAACATACCAAAAATGCAGCGGTACTACTTGATTTGCGAGTTTAGGATAAAATTATGTACGATTTGACCGTACTATATCAGTAACTAAGTAAGTTTTTTTTTGCATAGCAAATGACAATTGCATAAATGTGTATTTTTGCCTGTGTTTTGTGTACAATAAAGAATTTACATACAAACATACATACAATTGTCACAAGAAACACGAGTAACACGGCAATTGTCACGAAATTCCGATACCAACCGAATCTTATCTCAAGATTTACAGAACCTCCTATACAAAAACGTTGGTGGCAAACAAGCACATAAAACGTAGACCTTCCCATGGTAAGCTGTAACCTTAGCCTTCGGAGGCCTGTAACATGAGTAACAGTGATATTTTAAAACTGCCACATCTGTTAACATGGTGGAATAGAGGGCAGTATTACTGTACGATTTTCCAAGAATTAACACCACACTGTATAGTGTATACCATCACCATTTTATTTACTATTTACACCATAAATACTACACTGTTACACACTATACATAACTCTCAATGCTTAATTTAATTTTGAGCTGAAAATACGTTGTTTCTCGAACCTTATACTTATATGAACTCCGGAAAATCTTAACATCGCGATCTACAAATACGCTTTGCTAACAAAGTGCCATCTATTAACATATTTTGTAATTAATTAACTTTAACAAGAAATCGCTATGTTGTGGAAAAAAAATGCATACCATTACATACATATTGTTGCAAATAAATTTAAAATTACATTCATATTTTATTTTATATTTTAGTCCGTGCGGTGACGGAGTAAGAATACAAAAATCACCGCCCCTCTCTTCCCGTGGGTGTCGTAGGAGTCGACTAAGGGAAATACTGAGTAGCCAGCTTCTCAGCCGGTGGTAGGGTATTTTTACTAGTACCCGCCTGGTTGGCTACCACCGTACATTCGGTGTAAACGCCCGTGAAATGACTTACCTTCGTGTTTGCCGTGTTTCGGGGTCAGCCGGTGTATTTACCAGCATCTAGCGGGCCAGCAAGGCGGTGGCAACTAACAGGTTACTTATTGTCTCCAGTTCGTTGCCGCCGCGATTTGGGCTCTACTTTTCACTTACGATCAGGTGGAGTGGAGCCACTTTGTTGTGCCAACGTTATTTTTATTGGGTCGGCAACGCGCATGTGACACCGAGGTTGCAGGCGCCCATAGGCTACGGTGACTGCTTTCCATCAGGCGGGCCGTATGCTTGCTTGCCACCGACGTGGTATAAAAAAAAAATGTGAATTTAAAGCAAATGTAACCAAACAAAATACCCAAAATTGGTACAGCTAACGCCCTCTATTTGGTGAATACCCAAAATTGAAAATTATTGAAGCAATTTTTAGAGAATAAATGTAAGGTTTGGACAATTACAAACTAGCAAAACCTCCAAAATGCAATTTCTAACTTACACGTAAGATACGAACTTCAATTGTCATTTCCCCGGTTCACAATAATTAGTCAGTTCTGATTAATGCCAGGAGCGAAGCAAAGTTTCTTGCGAAGTACTAACTGGCTGACAAACTAACCGGCTTCCTAACCAAACTCACTAACAAGATTCTAAATAACCTCGCAAAACTGCGTCTCGTCATACTGGGACGTTTCCCAAGTTCATAATTAAACGGATTCAAAATTTAATGTTTACTTCACATTGTCTTATGATATTTCAAGGAGTATACTCGTAGTTACCTAAGTTTCGACTAAAACATCTATGGGCCATTTTTTTTAAAGTAGTCCCCCCACTTTTTTTGGATTTGGAACTTTTAATAAGAATATATGATTTCCACTCTAAATCGCGCGCTCTTCCAATCCTGATAGGAGAAAATATATTTTTATTATTATTTTTATTATTTCCTAAGCAGGCAGGCAGTTGTACAACTGATATTGCCTTGCCTGTATGCAACTGCTCTGCTTTCAAGTGTTTCTTTTATTACTGTTGTGTTTGGTTGGAAAGTTGGTTCTTAAACTGGTTGACATTCAGTGCTGAGACTACTTCCTCAGGCAACTGATTCCACTCTCTGATTTGTCCCAATCCCAAGGATTACTTTCCTTTTCTCTACCATTTTTACATACATTTTGTATTGCGGTCACTGGAATGAAAGTTCGAAAAATATATGTAAATTTTGGGAACACATTTTCCTCCTATTTAGGAGTTCTCTCCTGTTAGTTCTTTTCTCAGTTGGAATCATATAAAAAATACCTATGTTGCAAAAAAAATGGGGCGAACGGAGGGATAATTTCGAAAAAAAAAATGGCCTGCGTGCCCTTACCTTTAAATTAAATTTTAATACTAAAACGACATTTTCTTAAGGAAAACGTCAGCTCTTTGCAAAATAGTAACGAAATGGAATAAACTTGGGATACCTACTTTTATTCTGATACCTGTTTAACTATAGGTACATTCAACAACCAATAAAAACTGACATATATGAAGGGTTCACGAAAAGAACACGTCTAGTCAATTCAAATTACAGAAGGAAAAACCATCTTACTTTTAATAGAATAAGGTGTGAATTTGCCCTGATTTTTTTTTGCTTTGGACATGTTTTTTCCGTGGACCCTTCATATATTTTGATTAAAATATCCTTAACACGCAATGCAAAGACTTTATGTAATACGATGAATTTACGATAATACGATGTGCATCATGAAAAGAACATGCCACGACATATGTCGATGAGACACCTTATCGTAAAATTCTCGCTATAACACGACATTATGGCACAACAAACCATCGCATCCCATAATTTAGCTGAAAAAATAAAGGTAACAACATACAAAAACATTATCTCCCCAACGGCAGCTGGCTAAAAATGCCTGTCATATTTTTCGGTAAAATTTCCTTCGGAACAAAATAAGAACGAGGGATCATATCGCGTAACCAGGGCGTCAGGAGGAGGAAGTCATGATATTCGACGCGTATGTTCATTGATTGAGCGGGTGCGCGAATACAAAATACTCCGAAGGACCAGAACATCGTGATCCCACAAACAATCTCAACTGCTTGGCCATAAAAAGTGTTATTTTCTTAGATAGTACTTGAAAAATAATAATATTTTCGGGGTTTTACATTTGTACATGCACAGTGAGGGTTTTTGATATTTTTTCTGCCACTATGGGGCGTTGAGATGGCATCACTCTGGGGTACCTAAGGACCAACGAGCTGTCAAAATAAATACGCGAATTTAATTTATATATATTCTAAAAACCTTTATTTTAGGAATTTAGTTTTCTAAAATAAATAAATAAGTTAGTTCCAAGTCAATGTCCATGAAATAGACAAAGTTCTAGAAATGTTCTTTAGTGCCAGTTACCTTGCGCTTTTGTATTAGAGCTCAATATTGAGTACGTCAGCTCTTTTGCTTAGGATTGTAGCCATGTGGTGACGGGAGTAACTATACTAAGAATACATTTGTCACCACCCGAACTCCTCCTGCGGGTGTCGTAAGAGTCGACTAAGGGATTGAAGTGTCCCTGACCATTATTTGATAAAAGATTGATGATGGGCAGCAGCGGCATCATAGTGGACACATTACTGTGATCGCCAATCCGCTTGCCCAGCGTGGTGATTATAGGCATTTACCTCCTAATGCGTCTATACGCAAAGTTAATAGGAGAGGCCAACGTCCAGCAGTAGACTATCATAGGCCGATGATGAATGTAACTATGTATGTAATTGAGTTAGTCAACCTGTTGTCAAGTTGTAATCTACTTTAAAATTAAATTAATTAATTAATTACTTCCAACGAATTAAGAATTTCGATATTTTATGTTTCAGTATCCATGTATCTGTCAGTTGATTGGACCTCACGCCTACGTAGAGCCGCCTGGTACCAGAAAATATATCGAAAACCCTCATTGTTGTATTTGTCGCTGAGTTGAAATACTCTAGTTACTCGTAATTTTCTTTTTGAACTATCAATGTTTAACTTAAACTTTTTCATACCTCATTTATTTAGGACAGAATACAATATAAGATATACAGGGAAAAGAAAATAAACAAAATGAAAAAAAGGAGGAAATAAGGTTATTAATTGGCTTCATCTCACCGTGGTGCTAGCGTGTTATCCCACCTGAGACCAGAAATCTAAATTTCCAGATAAATATCCAGTATTACCGTGAGATACTTTATTATTTAGGAGTAGGTATCTACCTTTTGTTGTATTTTGCCTTTGTTGGCCGTGTGGTGACGGTAGTAAGAATACATTTGCCACCACCCCAACTCCTCCTGCGGGTGTCGTAAGAGTCGACTAAGGAATTGAAGTGTCACTGACCATTGCTTGATAAAAGATTGATGCTGCCTAGCAGCGTCATAATTGCGGACACATTACTGCAATCGATTATGGGCAATTACCTCCTAATGCGTTTATATTATACGCATAGTTAATAGGAGATGCCTACGTCCAGCAGTGGACTATCAAAGGCTGATGATGTATGTATGTATGTACCTTTGTAACCGTGACAACTTACCTCGATTATAGGACAGTTTGTGACAGAAGGAATTATTTTCCTATTTAACGATGTTCTTGGAAACAGTACAAATTGCCATAAATCTTCCACGTATCCCCTATCTATATTGTGTTGGGAAAAACGGCACATCATCCGAGACCATAAATTAAAAAGTATCAGACGAGTTAAGCCCATACATAAAATAAATATGCGACAGCCAAAATCTATCTCTAAACTAGGCTGCGTTACTCAATTTTGGCTGTTGAGTGACAACGGGCACCAGGTGGCGTTAGTACCTAGTTACACAAGAGTGACGGTCACCCCACGGCCTCGCCGGGACACGCTGGATGCAGGTCGCATCAAACCGGTACATGTGGATGTCCAGAGGGGAGGCCTATGTTCAGCAGTGGACGTCTTGTGGCTGAGATGATGACTTTTATCACATTACGACTCCCAGTCACATCTAGTGGTAAGTAGGTAGTGAAGTGATTCTGTTTACGATATCCTCCTAAGTCTGTCAATATTTATATAATATTATGTTATATCTTGTGTTTAAATTAGGAACCTCGTCCAATTTTCATTATCATAGCAGCCGAAAGACGTCCACTGCTGAACACAGACCTCCCCCGATGATTGCCACAATCACCGGTCCTGCGCCATCCGCATCCAGCGGATTCCTGCGACCTTCACCAGGTCATCAGTCCACCTTGTGGGAGGCCTACCCACGCTGCGCCTTCCGGTACGTGGCCACCACTTGTGAACCTCAAATTATTATTTATATTCTCGCCGTTATAACGGATTCTGGGACTAGAGTTTATTTTGGCCTTTTTCACTTTAACAGACACCCAGTTAGCGTGGCATTAAAAAACTTTAATTGCAGTCAGGTTCCTAACGACAATTATGTTCGATATATTTAGGAATTGATGCTTGATCGGATTTACTATGTAAAGGGTGTCCCAAAAATAACGCAAGACTTGAAACCGATGAAAAATATTTATTTCTTGTTTGACTTTCTTATTTCTTGATTTTATCATAAAGTACAAAGAATAGGGTTTAGTATGGTAAAGCATGCTGAGAAATTACTTTACGAAGGCTTTGCTGTAACATAAGACTCCTTGGTTATTTTTTTTTATGAAATTTGCATAAATATGGGTGAATTTCGTTGCTGCAGTGTGAAATCCCCTCCTTCAAACCATGGGCGATCGACAGCTTGCTGACATAGAACTTTGACTATAAATAACCCCATAAAAAATTTACAATTATTTTAAATTGCAATATTTCGGATTCACTGAAATGAACGAAAAACGATCAGAAAATGGGGTCAAAACCGTTTTTCATCAAGAAGACCAGGGCTGCTGGGCGATTTGCAATTATAATACTTAATCCTATTCTGTGTACTTTGTGTGTCAGGAAAAAAATTGGAATTGGTCGAAAAAAGTATACTTTTTCATTACATTTAAATCTTGCGTTATTTTTGGGACACCCTACATAATCTCGCTTATAGTTTATAAAATGAGCACTCAAACCGAGTTTTCCTTGAAATTTAGTGCATATATGTCGTTACAAACTTGATTAAAATTAAGGTTTTTTAATTTTAATTAGGTATCCCTAAAAGTAAAGAAGCCGAAACCCCACTCCGCCTTGCGTAGCGAGCACAACACCGCCCGTAATATAAAGCGCCATATTGGCCCGCCATAATTGCGCCACGTCATCTGATTAAGTTGGCAAATCGAGTGGAAACCGATTGATGGATGGATGTAGCCGATCGCTCATTACGTTAGTTTGAGCGAAACTTGATCTTACGATGAAGCTTGTGCTCATATTTATTAATCATTTTACGGATTTTCTCGTAGTCTCAATCAAGGTAATGCCTTAGGGAACTTGGGAACTCGAGAACTATGGCAAGCTGACGCCATAAATCTATCATCAGCCTATGATAGTCCACTGCTGGACGTATGCCTCTCCTATTAACTAAATATCTTGGGACATCTTACACAAATCGATCTAGTCCCACGGTAAGCTCAATGAAGGCTTGTGATGTGGGTACCAGGCAACGATATATATAATAGATAGATACATACACATACATACACAGCCATGACCAAAGAACAAATATTTGTGATAAATAAATACACAAAGAATGCCGTCGCCGGGATTCGAACCCGGAACCTCCAGCTTCGTAGGCAGGGTCACTACCAACTAGGCTACGGAGGCTGACAAAACTATGCTATTAATGCTAATAATTATGCTATGTTATTAACTACGCATATAAACGCATTAGGAGGAAAATACGTACCCATAATCGCGACGCTGGGCAAGCGGATTGGCGATCGTAGTAATGTGTCCACTATGATGACGCTGCTGCCCATCATCAATCTTTTATCAAATAATGGTCAGTGACACTTCAATCCCTTAGTCGACTCTTACGACACCCGCAGGAGGAGTTGGGGTGGCGACAAATTTATTCTTATTGCCGTCACCACACGGCTGACAAATGTATTCTTATTCCCGTCACCACACGGCCATAAATCAGATTGTAAGAAATCTCTTACGAATTGTAATTTTGCCATGGTTCTTGAGGGTACGTATCTTTTCCCGTACAGTTTCAATTAGGGAAGGGTCCCGGTTTTGAATGTGTATGGCAAGAACCGGGAATTCCCGGTTCCGGTACTGTACTTGTATAGAAAACCAGATCAGGGAGCCCACCCTAGTCTCAATCAAGTGATGCCTTATGTCCTGGCCACGACATTGGTCTAAGGCGACCAGCGGCGAGCGAATCCATGAGTTGCAGCGGGATGCCGATATGGGTACGAGAGGGAGCACCATACGTTTTCCGCTAAGCCGGTCGCCTTAGACCGATGTCGTGGCCGCGGCGTTAGGCTATTCGGGAATGTGACGTAATAAATAAAATTGTAACAAATTTCTTAAGCACTTGTAATTTTGTCATGACTTTGGAAGCATTATGGCCTAGAGTTCCGATCAGTTGAGTGTACGCATGAGGGGCAGTTTATCTTGCATCGCTTAGGACCTGGATGCTTAGCCAAGTTGCCAATCGCTAACGCTTAGTAGCGTATCGTAGTTTTTCCTCTCTGTCACTCTTTCAGGCAGCTAAATAGTTAGCTGCGTTTCGTTTACGATTGACGATTAAGCGTTAGCGATTGGCAACTTGGCTAAGTACCCTGGTTTCTCTGACCATCGTACCACCGATGCATATCCGCCGCCGACGCGTAAGATGTCCATGTCTATAGACGCAGCAGCTATTTATGTAAGTAAGTTAAAATCGTGTACGTATTAGATTTTTCAAGACTGACAATATTTCAAGATTCTCAGGTAAACTCTATTTTAAGTCATAACTTAAACTTATCGGTTAAAAGGATATTTCCTGAAATACGCTGGTGGCTTAGAGGATCCAGCGTTAACCCTATTGATGCCGGGTACGTGCTGGCTCCGGATATCCGTCCGCGTGACGTATGGCTGATACAATGGGTATTTTTCAAGATATTTTAAAATTGGTGCAAGTCCATTGCCGGCTGAAGATACGAGGAGATTAAATTAGAAGAGCATTGGAAAAGTATTGTGTTCGCAAATACTTGAATTACTTGAAAATCGAGCTGGTTGTTTTAGTAGAAGAAAAGAGGACGTGTGCCTATTTTCAGATGCGAGAATACATCGAGGTTAGTATCGCAACTTGAAAGCTAAGTATATTCTTTAAAGGCTAAAGCTTAGTGATGTCATTATGAAGAACCATGGATACCGTTTATAAAGATACAATATAAATATTTATTTTCAAAACTACAATTTATGTACATAGATTAAATCTAACTAATCTACTTAACTTAACCTATATCTAAGATTGGCCCTTGTGGCATTGTACCGAGGATGCTGGCGGCATTTCCTCGCTGTATCGCAATACTGATGCGTTGTGCGAGGAAGTCGCCAGCGCTTCGGTCTTTAAATAGTTACGTCAACCAGACGTTTAGCGATCTCAGCAAACAATTTGCATGCGCTGGGGCCCCATGAACCTAAAGTTTCTATGCCTAAAGTAAAGTTTTGTAAAGTATACCTTTCCTATATTTATATATTTTCCTAGCAATTGTTATTTCTTAACTCCTCTCTGGTGTAATAAATAAAGCCCGTTCTTTAAGTTATAATTTGTATTTATAATTACTTGTTTACCTGTTTGCACTAACATGTTGCTACTATTGTCTACTAAAATGCCTTTTCTCATCCACTCCAAGGTTAACTGGAAGGACTCCCTTACTGAACCAAGTTCGATGTTATTATATTGTCATGCGGAGTTTCGTAGGTACAATTAGAGTTATACTAAACTACTTTTTCATATCGGTATATATCGTGGTCTGGTTTACATTTGAATTTGTTTTCAAGATCGAAATGCTGGAGTAGAGAAATAATATTTCAAGTGCAGAACATGACTATGACTATGACATTATTAGTGGCAAATTTCCTGTATCTTAAATTAGTAAGTAATCAAGCAATTTCTGGCCGCAGCTGAACAACCGTGTGAAGATTACTCCAACAGTTGTAATTTGATACAACAGCTTGCCATTGCCATAATTGAACAACATTAACAACAGTAAATAGGGTATCTACGTAATAAATATCTAGTTTCTCAATACTTGTGGTACCTATCTACAGGCTATCACCTGGATACAAGACAGCTGTATAATTTAAGGTACAATACTGGGCAAGCGGATTGGCGATCGCAGTAATGTGTCCACTATGATGACACTGCTGCCCATCATCAATTTTTTATCAAATAATGGTCAGTGACACTTCAATCCCTTAGTGGACTCTTACGACACCCGCAGGAGGAGTTGGGGTGGTGACATGTATTCTTACTGCCGTCACCACACGGCCAACCTAAGATATTCAAGATACAATATGCCCTACCAACACCTTTAGGGAAGTGTCCCGGTTCTGAATCTGTATGGCAATTCCCGGTTCCGGTACCGTACTTATATAGAAAGCCAGAACCGGCCGCCCACCCTAATTCATGTCCTATAATTTTGAGATACCGTGTACGAGTATACGAGTATGTAGGTGACATGTAACTATGTTTTTGTATAACATGTAGTCTAGAGCAGTAGGTCACATTAGACACGAAGCCTAGCGAACAGCGGGTCTCGGAGAACACTGCGATTTAATGAATGCACGTAACGCCAGCGTCGTGCCCGCGGCGGGAAAAGAATCAGCTCCAATTACAGCGCTAGATAACGTGCTGCCAAAGTCACAGGCGATATGCTGATATTAGGGTGTTTCTTAATTCTTTATTTTGACAGGTGTGTCACGGCCATGTTCGAAAGTTAAGAGTTTTCAGGAAATCCAACACTTTGATACAGATAGTTCAACTCATCTTTGCGCGCGGCGCTATGTGTGAGTAAACCTTGTTTATACACGTGTTGCTCGGACGACGACGGCCGCGTCGCTGCCACACAAAACAAAAACAAATGAAAGCTGTAGAATTACAAGCGCACGCACACATAGCGCCGCGCGCAAAGATGAGTTGAACTATGTGTAGTGATTTGTGAAGTAGCTCCTGCGATGAGTTTTTCTCTTTTCTTTCTGTTCTAAGTTTAGGTAGGTAACGTTAACTTTGTGTACATGGCTGAATAAATGGCTGGCTATAAATGAGAAATACCCATTAAGTATTTATTACATAACATCACACATCACATCATCAGCCTCTGTCCACTGCTGGACGGAGGCCTCTCCTATTTACTATGCGTATAGACGCATTAGAAGGTAAATGCCAATAATCGCACGCTGGGCAAGCGGGTTGGCGATCACAGTACTGTGTCTACTATGATGACGCTGCTGCTGCCCATCATTAATCTTCTATCAAAGAATGAAGGCTGGTAAATTATTTACGAGACTCGCTAAAAAATATTACTCACACTAATAAAATTATTTGTCTACCGACTTATGTATGCGGAGCATTAATATATAATTATAAAGTTGAGATGTTTAATAATTTACTCACAATGGATATGCAGAGCAACAACTACGCCTACATATTTGACACTAACTTAGATTTAACACTAGATATGTTTTCATACTACTCCGGGAAAATAACTAAGTATGGGATCAGGAATGTGTTCTTGTGTCTTGATAAATTTATATCCAACATACAGTGCAATTATGCCAATACATGTGAAAATAATGAAAGCAACCATACTCTATGTGACATTGTTAATGAGGAAGATCAGGGTATGTTTTTTCGATCTAAACGAACAGTTTGCACAATTTAGATTATTTCACCAAAACATCGCAGGTTTACTCAGTAAAAATGAATTGGTAGAATTAACAATAGCGGAGCTTTCTCGAGAAATAGGAGCTATTGACTTTATATGCTTTTCAGAAACTTTTATGAAAAATGGATCAGAAAGTAACTTAATTATGCCAGGATATAAGCTCGCCGCCTGTTTCTCTAGAAAACATCATAAACGAGGTGGTTCATGTATACTCGTAAGGCATGGGCTAGAATATACACAGCTACAAATTACTCGTGAACTATGCAGTCCATTTTACTTCGAATGCTGTGGAATAGAACTAACCGATTTCAATGTTATTATAATATGTATCTATAGAATACCACAAAATGACATACAGCTATTTATCTATAAGTTAAAATTAATGTTAAATAAATTGACATATAATAGTAATAAGAAAATCATAATTTGCGGAGATTGGAATATCGATATATTGAAATCCAGTAAGCAAGCCAGGGAACTTACATCATTACTAAGTAACTTTAACTTTACTATTCATGTAACTAAAGCAACACGGCAAAAATCATGTATAGACTTAATTGCTTCAAATGTGGACATTTCATGTGTTCTTAGTAATACACACCAGCTGGCACTGTCCGATCATGACACTGGACAGTCCTTATCGTTCTCCGTCCCGAAACCACATCACATTAAACGGCGAAATACCTATTGGTTTGAAGAAAGACGTGACTTTAGCCAGGAAAATATTGCTAAATTTTACAAGCACATGTCATGTTTAGCTTTTGGCGATGTTTATGAACAAACAGATTGTAATGCATCTTTTGCAGTATTTCATGACTGGTTTGTATTGATGTTTAAACTGTGTTTCCCATTAATAAAAGTGAAATTACAGAATAAACCAATCAAAAACAGGTGGATAACTAAAGGATTGAAAAAATCCTGTAAGAAAAAGAGAATTCTCTACTTTAAATGTCAAAATGATCAAATAAATAAAAAAACCAGCAACACCTCGTATAAAAATTGCTCGAGACTACTTAAAAAATGCATATTACAGTCCCAACGTATTAATAATGCTAAATATATAAACAAATTTAAAAATAAGGGCAAGGCAGCGTGGAACATAATAAAGGAAAGGCTGAACTTGATTGGTGATAAAGATTTAGAACTAGACGAAATAGAATCAAATGACGTTACTTATAATGAACCCTCAGTAATTTGTAATTTATTAAATGATTTTTTTACCCAACAGGCACAAAATAATCCATCCCTTGAATATTGTAAAGCACGGATGGACACTTCGCCACGGAGTATTTTTCTAACTCCTTTAGATGAGCATGACATTTTTAAAATAATTCATAGTTTGAACAACACTAATAGTACAGGTTATGACGAAATACCTACTAAAATAATCAAATTATGCGCCAATTATATAGCGGCACCCCTCAGCCATATAATTAATTTATCTTTTGAACAAGGATGCTTTCCAGAACGCCTAAAAACTTCGATTGTTAAGCCCCTTTTCAAAAAAGGCAACCCAAAACAAATGAATAACTATAGGCCGATAGCTTTAATACCCGTATTATCCAAAGTCTTCGAGAAGGCAATGTATATCAAACTAGAGACATTTCTGGAAAAGAATAATACTCTGAACCCGAACCAGTTCGGTTTTAGGAAAAATAGCTCCACATCTCTGGCATGCTTTACCCTAGTCAAGAATATTAGCGAGTGCCTTAACGATAGACAATCAGTGTTGGCAATTTTCCTCGACATGAGTAAAGCTTTTGACCATGTTTGTCATGATGGTCTTTTATATAAAATTGAGAGGTATGGCATAAGGGGTAATGCCTATTCTTGGCTACAAAATTACTTATGCAGCCGTAAACAATACGTCGAAATTACACGAATTATAAAAAATAAGAAGTGTATTTATAAATCGGCTCTAAAACCAATTAGTAATGGCGTTCCGCAGGGAAGCGTTCTGGGTCCCCTCCTATTCTTATGCTATACATTAATGATTTGCCGGCATCCCTAAGTCACAATTGTATACTATTTGCCGATGACACCACCTTAATAATTAGAAGTAGGAATAGGACTGACTTAGAAGACGAAGCGAATACTGAAATAAGTGAGGCTATTCGATGGCTAGAAGATAATAACCTAAAATTGAATGCAGAAAAAACTAAAATAATTCATTTTCAGAACTATAGTTCTCCCAACCTTGATCTTAAAATTAACCTAAATTCCAATATGATAGATTCTGTTGATTCGGCCTCCTTTCTTGGTTTGACAGTGGATAAGCATTTGAACTGGAAACTACACATTGATAATGTATGTAGAAGACTGGACCGATTTGTATTTGCTTTGCGAAGGCTTAGAACGATCACATCTAGAGATGTCGCCCTCTCTGCGTATCATGGATACGTGTCGTCTGTGTTACGATACGGACTAATCATTTGGGGTAACTCAGTTGACATTCAGAGAACATTTGTTGCTCAAAAAAAATGTATTAGAGCTGTATACGGTGCTCAATATTTAGACCACTGCAAACCAATATTCCAGGAGCTAAAGATTCTACCTTTGCCGTGCTTGTATATATACGAAGTGGCTAAATTTGTCAAGAATCACCCGGACCTCTTTCCTCTGCATGATGTCGTTATTAATAAGAGAAATGGAAGATATCCCAACAAACTGTATATTCCTAGACAAAATGTAAGAATATTTAGTAAAAATGTATATATTATGGCAATAAAATTATATAATGAGATTCCTGATGATATAAAAATTCTAGACATATATAAATTTGAAAAGAAATTGTTTAATTGGTTACTTGACAAGTGTTTCTATTCAATTAAGGAACTGTTCAATTATTAATTACTTATTCGCTTGTTATTTTAATTTATTATGCCTAATGTTATTTTAATAATTACCTAGTCGAATAAGTTAGATAGTAAGTCTAATTGTAATATTACTAATATTTCTACGCCACAAGAGGCAGGATATGAGGCACTTATTGTATTTGTACCATCTTTGTACCATATTCTTAGAAATAAAATAAATTATTATTATTTGTATCTCTCTTTGATCACGGGCCTATAAATCCCGGTCTTTTGATAGGCTTGCGCGGGGATACAGATCCAACACGTAGAGGCCCTTTGGAGAAATTTGCTGTGTTTTACACCTGCTGCAACCCATTCACGGGCACAAAAATAGATATCCGTGAACCGGTCCCAGCAGGCATATAGAGGCTATTGGAGATTATATGGAAAAGACTAGTGGGTTATGGTGATGAAGGTTGGATGGATAAGAGATGGAACTATAGAAAAGAGGTCCGGACACCTGCCATAACAATGATTTCTCTTTGCTATCGAGGCAGGCGGTGACTTGCCGCCGACTAGATGGGCCCCCGTAAATGCCGTCACAAGAGACAGCCAGGGGCAACACCGGTGTAGGCGGCTCAGGAGTGTAGAGAGGTGTACACCGCTTTCTGCGCAGTGGCTTGACGGCCGCTGCACCAACTCGCGACTTACGCAAATTTACACTTCCACCCCTGGAGCCTATAGCTCTGACGACTCCTCTCTGGACGGCCAGTTAAGGCAAGCCAGAGCTGAGAGTCCTACGGGTCCCCTTGGGGTTCCACTCCGACCGACGAAGACAAGCCGGAGGCGGGGACCCTGACCAACTCTCGGGAGCACTCGGGTCCGTGGGGTCGTTACTCCCCAACAGCTCGCCACAAGCTGCCCTGCGGTCTTATTATTATTATTATTATTAATGGTAAGTGACACTTCAATACCTTCGACGGCTCTCACGTCACCCACGGGAAGAGTAAGGTGGTGATAAATGTATTCTTGCTGAAGTATTGAAGTGTCAATGATCATATTGATAATGGGCAACACCGTCATCATAGTGCACTGGCATAAGTCTCAGCTGCAGGTACGTACTCTTTCACGTAACTCGGAGGTGCGCTGTTAGTGCGATTACCTCAACTTACATGTTCTTTATTTCTACGTTACGCCGCTCGCTGGCGCCTGTAACTTACTCCTGAAACCCAGCTGCATTCTCTCAAGAGTTGACAAGTCGGACGTGCACTATCCCCTTCGCTATGAATTTCTAGTTAAACCACTTGCTGGTTCTTGTATAATTATCCACAGTCCTAGTTGTACTCTTTCATGTATTTGCAACTCAAATATGATTACCCCTGACACTGATATCTGTTCACTATATTTGGGTATTTCTCATATATATTTGTGAGTCGTCACCGCCATGTTCAGAAAGTTAACATTCCTTAAAATTTCCTATATTTTTATAATTCGGTGCATGTCATGAAGAACTTGATAACTCGAGATGAAAAGTAGAAGATGAACTTCAATTTGTCATATATGTACCTATTAAATTTCTTTTCCTTTGCCAAAATATCTCGAGTTATCAAGTTCTTCACGCCATGCACCGAGTTATATGAACATATAACTCGACACAGGAGCTACTTCACAAATGAGTATCAAAATATTGGACGTCCTAAACTCCTTAACTTTCAAACATGGTCGTGACACACAAACTAATTAAGAAATTCACAATTTTACTCGCTAGCGCTAGTAACTTACTCCTGAAACCCAGCTGCACTCTCTCAAGAGTTGGCAAGTCGGACGTGCGCTATTACCCCGACCTGATACCGATACCCGTTCGCTACAACTTTGTGAATCGCTAATTTCATTTCTATCTATTCTCTTGGGATCTAGCGAGTTGGAAGTTTCTGGGATCTTTTTGTGACTTTATTCAGATGTAGCTATAATAGAAGGAAAATGAACTTCTGGATTTGTTTGTTCGATTCTACTCTGTTTCTAAAATAAGTGATTCTGCATTTCACATCATCAGCCTATATCCAGCAGCGTACTAAGAAATCCGCTGCTGGATATAGGCCTCCCTTATTAAATATACAAATGCATTAGGAGGTAAATGCCCATAATCGCCACGCTGGGTAATCGTATTGGCTATCGCAGTAATGTGGCCAATCAATCTTCTATCAAAGAATGGTCACTGATACTTCAATCCCTTAGTCGACTGTTACGACACCCGCGGGAAGTGTTGGGGTGTTGAGAAATGTATTCTTATCGTGACCAACTGACCACAAGGCCACATTAACATACTACATATACGACAATACTACATTTAAATGGACCGATAAGGAAGTTTTATGTTAGTGGTACAAGTAAAGGGTAGATTTTAGAAAATTTATCGTGCAACAATGTATCGCAAACATTTATTTAAGATGTAGAAAAATCTGATAGCAATTGACAGTTCTCTCAAGCCCCGTTGTAATCATTTGGCGATACATTGCGTGCTAAATTATAAGGTATGAAAGAGTTCTTCAATTAAACGTAATAGAAAAATATTAAGTTGACCCTTGCCCAGCTAACCCAAACAGCTGGAGCTGGAAGACTAATTGTCTTTACTAATAATATATTAATTATGGATTAATATCAAACATACACAATGTATCTAAACACGCGCTTAAATCCTAACGAAGGTAGTTTTTCTAAATACAACAAATTTTCCCAATTCCATGCCCGTGAATGTGAAAAACAATCTCGAACAATTTATAGACGCCTAGTGGAAAGTGTAACATAGTGAAAATTGAGGAAAAAGGAAGAACATACAGTTACACCAAATTGCCCCGAACGACCGTCAGCAGCGTAGGGAGGGCTGATTATGTCGGGCTATTATTCCGCAGTCGTTCTCAAGGAAAAAGATGTAGTTTTTCAACAATCGTTCTAACATTTGTTCACTAATCGTATTAACCTCTGTAATCGGTACCTCATTACTGAGGATCGTGGTCACTGGCGTTTCATAAACGAACAATCTGGCTTCATCGATTCTGATCCAAAGTAGCTAACAGCTGATAAAAATGTATGAGGCGTTGATTTACAAGTGAAGCTAATAATTATAAGCGTGTTAAAAAGACTGCCTGACGAACATGTAAGATTGTTTTTCTACTCCCGTACGTTTATTCGTCATTTACATGGTCGTGAACACGCCTTTAAGCCCCTACCTTAAGTACAAATGTCAAGATAAGTCAATATTGTCTATTCCCTATACACGCATTCGGGTTTATACGTAGTGCGTTTTTTGCATTTTAAAACACCTCGTGTATACAAGACTTAATGAAATACATGGCTGCCAACCTAATTTTAAATGTCATTTCTGATGAACAGTAAACCGTAGAGGAGCTTTCTTTTTTAATTTTGACGTCTCCCGCCTGGCCTTGGAGATTAATAAAATTGTGTTTGACTAACAATATTTCTCAAATTTACAATTTTATTTGAAAACTAGTCTGTGGTCGTAGAAAAAGTATTGTATGCAACATTGTTTAACTGAGTCAAAAAATGCTCGTGGCGTCTTTAATAACAATTTTCGGCTTCGCCTCAAATTGTTACCCACACCACTCACCTTTTTTGACCTCTCTTAAACAAGGGTTGCATAAAATACTATTGCAATACATTTTATATTGGTGGCACACATAGCCCATCCTAGGGTAAGCGGTAACCGTCTATCATAAAAACGGTATTTTTTACAATTGTCGCACTTGTCACCATGGTGCATAGGAGCCTGGTTGTGTAAATGTTTATGATGGCTACATCTGCAACGTCAAAGCCAGTGCCACGGTGTTACCGCGTCCTAATTATAACCCGTGTAGATGTCGATGACAAATCAAATGCGAGCCGCTTATATTTGCAACGTTCTGAATAAAAGCCACAGTGAACAGTGGTAAAGGGCATTTTTTACTTTTTGGGTTACCCAATTAGCGTGAAGTTCAAAAGCCTTTATTTCAGTCAGCTTTGTAACGACAATTAAGCACTAAATTTCGATTATAATTCGGTTTTGGTGTTCATTTTACAAACTATAAAAGTCATATTAAAATATAAAAATGCCGATAGGGTTTAAATTCCTCAAGATGTTGTACTTGACTGCAATTAAGGTTTTTTAATTTCACGCTAATTGGGTGTCCCTAAAAGTGAAAATGCCCTAAAACACTATATAACAATACGATACATAAATTTTAATTAGGTACTGTTTGTTTTAGTAGTGTGTAAAAATCCATCATATTTAATAATAATGAATGCCACCAAACACAAACAACGGAGTTAGTGAAATGTTGGAGGAAAATAAATCGTAATGTGAGCATTTTTGCGAGAAGTCGTTATTTATTAGCTACGTGAAACAATAATACCGATGGACTTTACCCATGCATTTTTGATGTCAAAAGAAGTAAAAAATATAACCTGACATTATTATGTTATTTTCGGAAAAATAATTATATGAAACATTCCTTTTTACCAAAAATGCATAGGAATCTGGTAACAAAAAAGAATAGTCCATTAAAATTTTCTCGATCGCCAATACGCTAACGGCATTTACCTCCTCTCTCCTCTTACGCATAGTTAATAAACTATATTTTTTAGTTAGTTTGCAAGCGGATTGGAGATCGAGGAAGTTTGAATGGACTTTTCCTTTTTTGTCACCAGATTCCTATACATTTTCGGCCTCTTCTATTGGAGAGGCCTACGTCCAGCAGTGGACTGAGATAGGCTGATGACGTGAGGTGACGACCTTTATTGACGCTCGTACTGTCTGTATACTGTGTGGTACGCACGCTCGGTGGCGCGTGAGATTCCCAATACGCAGGAATTGCGATGCACTAATGAGGATGCATTCCCTGGAATGAAACGTTTCAGCGTTCTTGTATAATCACAATTGATACTAATGTTATGTACAAACTAAAAATCCAACTAATAATGGCCCATTCATCATTCTTTGTTTTATTAAACCTTTCATTCAATAGAAATAGTGTATGGTCGTGTGTTCAAGCCTTCTTGGCAATCATCATCATCATCAGCTTATTATAGTCCACTGCTGGATGTAGGCCTCTCCTGTTAACTATGCGTATAGACGCATTAGGAGGTAAATGCCCATAATCGCCACGCTGGGCAAGCGGATTGACAATCGCAATAATGTGTCCACTATGATGACGCTGCTGCCCATCATCAATCTTTTATCAAATAACGGTCAGTGATACTTCAATCCCTTAGTCGACTTGTACGACACCCGCAGGAGGAGTTGGGGGGGTGACAAATGTATTCTTACTGCCATCACCACACGCCTTGGCTATCAATAATTATTTTGATTCTAAAAAAATACAAAAAATGGGTCAAAGACTCTCAAACCTAAAAGTACACTTTTCTTGATTAATAAAAAACAATCCCATAACGTAAGTTAGGTTTCAAAATGGGGAAAGACAAAAAGTCGTCCTTCTGGCACAGCGTCTGCTGGTAGCATTTTATCTTACCCCATTAAAAAAACAGTTTCAACTTACCCCAACTTACCTTAGGAAGTAATAAATTTTGACTAAAATACGGATTCTGTTGCTGTAAAAAAACATGAATGTTTTAGAGCTAATAACCCGTATTGGAGTTGTTTAATTACGACAATTAAAGATGAATAGGCTATACCTAGTCTAAATTATGATTGTTATGATACACTCATAATTAGTATTTTTTCTCTAAAATATAATTGCTCGTAGCTGTATAGTTAACAAAATGTGGTATACCTATAGTATTTCTTCCAAATTGCCAAAGTGTAGTAGAGTATTCAGTGATAATAAAGTCCAAGTGGTGTACCACATTTTTGTTGACTACTTATACCCTATACTACTACTACTACAGATCTTGTACACTTTTGCAGATGATTTAAACAGCGTCTGTTTGTAAAAGACGTTTTTCGTGGCTAAATAAGCCAATTCGGGAAAGGTACATCCACATTTGCGACACACAAATGTTGTTGCACAATCAATGGCAACCTCCTGGCGAGCATGCCGCTTGTTGCGCTTATTGGCTAATTTTTTAAGGTACAGTGGGATCATCGAACCCAGTTTTTGAACAGTTATTGTGCGGTGGTTTATAATAATGTGGTTTCCGAAAAATCTCGAGGATTTTCTTTATATAGTTATGCGATTCAAAACATGAATTAAAAACTTTCACTCGACAGATAAAAATCGCAAACATAGGTCTAAACCGCAAAATATTTTGATCATAAATTACAAGACATGTAAAATATCTATGAATGTAGGTATGAATTATACTAAATTTTTCATAATTTAAATTATCGCATAGCATTGCGTTTACTTTTTTTTACGATTACGCATCTCCGTGGGTTTTTCGGCCTTTTGTGATCGCACGCCTCCAGTCATCACGGTTTTCAGCGAGATCTTGCCAGGTGCGGCAATCGATACCAAATGTAGCCATGTCCCGCTTCAACTTTATACCATATCATCATCATCAGCCTATGATAGTCCACTGCTGAACGTAGGCCTCTCCTATTAACTATGCGTATAAACGCATTAGGAGGTAGATGCCCATAATCGCCACGCTGGGCAAGCGGGTTGGTGATCGCAGTAATGTGTCCACTATGATGACGCTGCTGTCCATCATCAATATTTATCAAATAGTGGTCAGGGACACTTCAATCCCTTAGTCGACTCTTACGACACCCGCAAGAGGAGTTGGGGTGGTGACAAATATATTCTTACTGCCGTCACCGCACGTATACCCTATAAAGCTTATAAAATGCAGTCTGTTCCTGAATGCTACGAAATTACAATATATGTCTGAATATTAACGTAAACAGAAAGCTCGCAGAATTAAAAATAGACCAATCAATCGCATGCTCTGAGTGAATCAATTAGCGCTTTCAGCGCTGGAGCTTTATTTAAAAAGCTTTTAAAGGTGTTCCCTTATGCGAAGGCACGCCGTAGGGTAATGAGTGTTTTCCTGCCCATCTTCAGTTTTATCGGAAATTAAAAACAGAGCTTAAGAGAAAATTTTAAAATTTCGTCGCAAAAATGTCCTGTGGCCTACGATGGTTGAGGTTTTCAACCGACTACAAAAAAGGAGGAGGTTCTCAATTTTTTTATAATCATAATTATTGGATGGCCTATGTCATATACCAAAGAAAAAACGATCAAGATCACCAACGTCCGAGGTGGGGATTGAACCCACGTGCTCAGTTTTCGCGGCTGATGCCTGCACCGCTCGGCTACTCGGTCTTAGCAACCACCAGTCATTTTTGGCGGGTATATTGCAATCCCTTACAAGGCTAGGCGCCTTTGACCATACTCCAAGGGCAAGCAATACATGCATGACTCCTATCAGAATACTTTTCAGTTTTCTAGAATAGCTTTTAGTTTTTATTTTAAAGCTGATGGCCAACCGAGGTGGTCCCGTAGGCACCAAGTCGAGGTTTATTTATCATTTATCGTGACGTGTTATTTTGGCACTATACTATACGTATTTTAGATCATGACAGTTAGTTTTGATGTGACTAACTATAAAGGATAAACGCCTAACTGCCATACGTCAACTGATTGCAATTTTGACACAAAGTATTCACGCAAAGTGCCCGTTATAATTTGCGTTTAGTCAACATACAGAACATTATCATCATTTAGTAAAGCACCGGTTATATACTTATGGGATATTAGGGCTTAGGAATTAAAGTCAGCAAATTACATAAGTCTTTTTTCCGCGACGTGGTCTGCCTGCGACCACGGGTGTAACGTCATGCCCAAAACGTCACGATAAAATGAAACGTAGGTTTACGCGATTAAGACACGTTTGTCTATAAAATATTTTATTATCTGTCAAACTAATGCTACTTCGCGCTACGCTACAAGGTCATTTTACTCACTAGTGATTAAAACGAGTTTTTGCCCGTTTAAAGGATAAACGAGCGCGTTACAAGCTCATGAGGGGAATTTTTACGTCTCCTTTCAGAATTCCTCACTTATCTCAATATGTATATTCATTTACTTCATTATCAACTGTACCTTATTATCCAATTTACGATTCTTACATATTGACAACTCGTTTTCACAGAAAGAGTAAATTAATATATTAAAGTCGAGCCACATTTTATTTAAAACGTAAGCACAATGTTTGCTCTTGCGAGATCTTCATTACAACAGAAGGGTCGATTTAAAAAATATATACATAGTTAAAGCCTTAATCAAAGCAAAAATTATGATCGCGTCAATTGTGTAACGAAAGTTTGTCATACAAACAATGCTGTGGTATACTCTGTCCGATAATCTTCGGCAGTAGTAAAAGGGGGCAAAAATCGACGGCCCCTACGTAAGTTGTCGTAAGATGAAAATGGCAAGTTTACAGGAGAGCACTTTAAAGTTTGAAATGTGTACGGTAGTCACATAGTTCAATGGATTGCTTTGAAAATTGGCATAATCAATAACAAAGATACTATCTTTATAGTGATATAATTACTTCTCTGATATATTTCATAGTTTTGCCGGAATTGCACTTACGACAGTATATGACGGAGAAGAGAATCTAAAAATTGTGGTATGTATTACTTACTTCACTATACACCGGTGGTCATAAATGGTCATTGATCGTAAGTAATACATACTACAAGATACGTTGGAATTATGCGTGTAAGTTTTGTCGTATCTGTTATTTACAACATTATTTTGCGGACACATTATAAAAACTTTTTGTTAGTTACTATAATATGCCATTTAACAAACAATTTAATAGTATTTTTATGGAACCCTGATGGAATATTTTGTAAAAATTAAGCAGGTGAATAGTTTTTTTGTATGTTTTATTATGAAAAATAGATCAGATAAAGTGTTTTTGTACAGTTTTTGGAAAATGTCGTGTTGAATGAAGACGAGACTATGTATTGAGTTTGATGTAGCTTCATTGTTTGCGAGTATTGGAAACTATAAAAATAATTAAAGATGTTGTAGCTCGTAACGACTGTGCACATGAAATTCATCGAACATTTCCTGAATAGTTGCTATTCCGTTTGGCAAGGGGAGTATTATTATTTGCAGATTGAAGCAAAGAGTTCTCTTATAATGTAGTTCTGGTACTGGTCAACATTTTCTTGGATAAATTTAAGCAGAGGGCATTCAAGAGTTGTCCGAAAAGGCCGAGATGCTGGTTACAAAATGTGGATGACGTTTTTGCTGTAATTCCTGATAGAGCTGTTAATGTGTTACTAACCGATCTTAATGAGATGCAGAATAAAGTTCACATTTAAGAGAGAGGTGGATGAGACACTTCGTTTTCTTGATGGGTTATTAATGCTAAGTCAGAATGATCGTCTGTCACAAAAAGTCTATAGTAAAGCTACCTGCTAACTGGCTTATACCATTACCTCGCAAACCTGTCCTCGCGGTTCTGTGATTCACTATACATGCGAAATGAGTTTATATCTTTTATTCACATCACATCATTCGCCTATTTCGGTCCACTGCTGGACACAGGCATCTACTATTTATTACCTCCTGTTATCTAAACTATTACAAATGTTGCAACATGTCAGACGAGACGAGACGTTGGAGAGCTTGGAAAGGAACAGATATGGTTGGAGACAAAGTCAGCGTACAAGTAGCTCAGGGACGTTTCGACATCACCACACAGTAGAGAGGGCACCATCATTCTTGCCTCATATTAAAGTAGTGACAAACGGAATTGGACGCCTATTACGCCGAAGGTGTAGCATTAAAACCATTTTGCGTTCTCATACTATGAGTACTTCTACTACAATATGAGTACTTCTTACGATGTCCAAAGGACGGAAATTCACTTGGCAGTTCGGGTGTTTATGAGATACCGTACGACTTCGGTAAGGAACGACGTAATGGGTCTACAAGACTCTGAGCACATTCGGAGTGTCAAGGACAGGGAGATAGATATAGCTCGGCTGTGGTGGACGCATACGATACAGGCACATTGCATTTCCTAAACGCTTTGGTAAAGCGAGGATACTGGTACGGTAAAGATGCTATCTGCCACGGAAGATATACAGAGCGATTAAGAGTAATTTTAATCGGAATGGGGTCTGGACTGAGCCAACGGCATAGAAGCCGGTAATCTCCGAGCTAATAATGATGGTTTTGTGCACACAGTGACTTCGTGTGCTTATCATCTGTTACGTAGTGTTCGGTGACATAAACCCACAGTCGGACATGGCATCAGTGCCGGCGCAAGACCACCCTCAACCCGTTTATCTCAACGGGCTCAGCGAGCTGCGTGGCGCTCATCTGTTTATTATCCACTTTTTATATTTGCCGAATATACATGAGTTTAGACGTTTTATTATAATTTTGTGCATTTAGTTAGTACACAAAAACAGTCTAATCTATCATTCAGCATTAGGAACGTAGTTTTTAAATTATAATTATAAACTACTCTCAGGGTGCAAAGACATAATAAAAAATCGGTTAACAAAAATGCCTTCAGCTTCAACTACATCATAATTATGAGATCGATATCAAGCGTTTTTCAACGTAATTATATTCTTAAAGAACAGTCGTGTCGCTTTCATGATTAGATACTGCAGCTGTTGGCGGTTTCATTCAGTCAGCAGTCAAATCTTCGAACTACAGACGATGATTTCACTGATGAATGATGACTAAATACTCATAAATGAACCCACCAACTGCTGCAGTGTTTAATAATGTAAGTGATATGATTGTTTTGTCGTCGTCACTATCACAAAAAATGCCGTTTTATTACAATGACTTATACATTTATTTATCGTTTGGTTCAAAAAGAAGCGGCGAACCTGTGTAATGAGCAAAAATTATTGAAATACGCCGACATTATAGTTGTAAATTGTAGTAACTCTGTATTTGATCCGGCGCATACTGTCTTAAATATCACTTACAATAGAAATTTAAAATCAATTTCCGACGAAAAATGTCTCAAGTACACATACAACACAAAAAAAAAAAAAAAAATCCGACGTAAATAGTAGTATGTTAAACTTAAGACAAAACACCGATCTTCAACTCCAAAGTAAGTTGTGGTAAGTGATAACATACTACAGTATTCACCGGTATTATTAAAAAAATGTCAGCATCCATACTAATAAATTCACAACTGATTTCTGAGTGAACTCGAACAGATTGCTAACTTTGCTTAGTCGTTTTAAATCATTTTTATTTCTGAACCGTCTTTTATTTCATCTCAGACTACATTTTGTTTAACTCCAACGGCCGTTTCGCAAATTAATTTTGGTCTCGCAGTTACTTTGAGTTTGTTTCCTATGTAGTGTCTTACTTTTATCGAATAAAATGTGTCGTTTATCCATTTTTGTTTGATCTAGTTGTTAGTTTTTGGTAAAAAATTATCGCTCATGAAAAACCTCTGCCCCACCGCGTATAAGATCGTAACTGGCACTTACGGTGCGCGAGCGCGGGTGGCCGCCCCGTATTAACTATCGTAAGTACACTTACTACAGTATACGACGGTGCTTTTTTAAGTTACGATAGTTTTCGAGTGTCAAAAACCTATTTGCAATAGGTTTTTTTAATTTTTTCTTCGTGGAACGGAAACATTGCTAAAAGATATAATGTTTTATGAAATAAAAAGAAAAACCCCAATTTCAAGTTACGACAACTTACGTAGGGGCCGTCGAAATACATATGTAGGTTCGTATTAATCGCTCATAGAAAAAAATAATTTGTCGCGTTTTAAGTGTCAAAAGTTCATACAAAATTTAGCTTCATTATACAAATATTATGACGTTTAATTTTGTTTTCAAGGACCTTTAATTATGTTTTTTTTTGCAATCTGACTTTAAATAACGTTTTGTTTCTTCAATAATACCATTACCAAGACAGGCGGTGCGTCGGCCAAGTCTAGACGATATTTATGGTAGCAAAAAGACGATTCGATCTTTCCTCATCGAACCAATGATACTGACAATAAAATCGTGTACCATTTCCTACAATGTTCCGGTCGTTAGGCCTAGGGGGGTTGAGGTTAGCTGCAATCGACGCTATCAGGGTTCTTACCACTAGTTGCCAAGTAACGTTTATGTTAAAGATTACTTGATTCGGAAAATACGTTATCATTATCAGCAGTGTTATTCACTAAGGAAACCGCCTTGCTAACAGCGCTGTGCCAGCGCTGCGGCAGCGTCGAGCCTAAAAATGGTATTCACTAATGCACTTTAAACGACACTAGCGCCCGGCGACGAATGCGGCGTGAGCTGGAACTACACTGCGTCGAGAGTTACCGCCTGCAGTTCGACGACGAGCTGTTCTACGTTAGTGAATACCGTTTTTCGCAGTGCTGCGCTCTACGTCGAAGTGAAGGCTGTCTCGTCGTCGAGCTCGTTGACGACCGCAGCGTCGAATGTGTGAATAAGAGAATAGCATAGCAGCATTCCTACCATAAGCTGTCGCCATATTTAGCACAAAAATCCACGGAGCGCGCCATGCTCGGCATCAAGCTACAAGACCGTGTGAGGAACACCGAGATTCGACGTCGTACGTAAGCGCAAGACGTCAACGACTTTATTGCCAAACTGAAGTGGAGTTTGGGTAGGAGATATTGCCAGGATGCGTGATGGCAGGTGGACCAAAATGTTAACGGATGGTGGCCGCTTTCAGACGGGAAAAGCGCAAGGCGTCCGATCGTTCGATGGGTGGAAGATATTCGAGACCACGGGTCACTTTTGAATGAGGTTAGCTCAGGACCGGGACCAGTGGCGTATAGAAAGAGAGGTCTATGCTCAGCAGGCGATAAACGGCTGAAAATGATGATAACTTTTTATCCATCCCACTCGTACTCGCGTATTGGCGTGAGCGAGCTGGATATAAAGCAAATGTGTGTTAATAACGTAGCGGTAGCTCATGGTACGGCTACACTGGCTACAAGCTCACTCCAATACACCACGACCTCCAATACTCCACGACAATCAGCAGCAGACTCACAACGACGAGCTAGCACTGCTGCTAGCGACGCGCCGACAGCCGCTCATCTAGCCTCTCTCTCGCTCCATCTGTCTTCCTTTTCAGATCTCTCTCAAATCGGACTTTGCCTTGCCTTAACTTGCCTTTACCGCATCATCATCACCAAAATCATTTTCACTCTCGCCATGCCCATGACAAACCTTCTTTCAACAGCCTCTCAACACCGTCCCCAAATGACGGTGCAACGACCGTCCCACCCTTGTGGGATGCGACCCGGCCACAGCTGCAGTAGCGGAAACGCGGGAGCAGCCACACATACTCCAGGAGGAGTATCGTTTGTATATTCAGTTCAGTGCAAGCGTGATATTTTATTTTGAATTTTGATAGACTGCTTCACATATCAAGTAAACACTAAACCATACTTGCTTACTCATGGTACGGCTACCAACCCCGAGTTTTCTACGCCGCCGGCGCTGATAAAATAGCCATCAAGGGTTCCGTATTTCAGCTGACTAGAGAAAGGATTTCTCGTCTTATTTTATCCCATAATTCGTGTAACGATTGTGATAGACGATATTGTCCATCGTTCCGGACATGATATTTCTAGGGTTTATCGATGAAGCCTTTCTAAACACAACTCGATTTGTTTTTTCCATTTTGTTCAACCAGACCTAGTAATATCTGTCTTTTATAGTATGTAAATGAAACTTTGCCGTGTATAAATATGCTTATTTCAATGACCTTCGACGTTTCTGTATGCCATTTTTCAGTTGAAAGTAAAAAAGTAAACAAATATGGCTGACTTTCCAAAGCATTTGACGTCTTTGACACATCGTGACACGCGTTCGCAAATATTATATTTTCTCAAACATGCAATGAAATGTTGTAGTTACGTGCCTAAAAAGTGGCCGGGAAGTACCTCGTTGCCGGCCTAGGCCGGGAAGTACCTCGTTGCCGGCCTAGGCCGGCGAGTGCCTCTTTTTTAATTTTCATTTGACATAGGGTTGTGACCTGGCATCTTGGCTTTTAGCCAATAATTATCTGTAAGTAATATTAGTATAAAAAAAATGATTGTCAAATTTTTGCAGTTATAATTAGGTATTTAAATTATATACTTTCCGTGGACAATAAATTACTTATATACAAATGTATATTAAAACCGATCTGGTCCTATGGAGTAGAGTTATGGGGCACTGCTGCAAACTCTAATATCGAGATCCTCCAAAGATTTCAATCGAAAATGTTGCGTATGATTACAAACGCACCATGGTATGTAACCAATAGTCAGCTCCACCGGGAACTGAAGTTACCAACAGTCAAACAAGACATATCAAATAAAATGCGCTCATATGCGCAACGCCTGGATAAACATCCGAACGAACTGGCCGTCAAACTAATGGACATGAATTCGAACACCTTCAAGCGCTTGAAAAGAAAAGCCCCTCAAGATTTAATTTAAATAAATAATAATATATGGTTTTGCCAATGGGCAAATACCATTCATGACCTACTCAAATACTTAACCACTAGCTAAATGCCTAAACTCACACAGGCAGATTGCAGTACTAGAGGATGTTAAAAAAAAAAAAATATATATATATAATTTTAAATAAATGTATAATAACTACTCAAAATAATATTTAAAAAGCAGTATTTAATTATACGGCGCGATCCGTCGGCCCCGATCACCGCATGCGATTATTGGACCCAACCGACCGCGTCGTCTAATACCGCTTTTTAAAAGTAAAAATTTGCAACTTTCAAACAGATCAATCTTTAAAAAAAATGAGGTGTCGGTGTCGTATTTGACTTTTGTTGTGTTTCAAAGACTTAGTTATGTAGTTGACTTATAATTTCTTAGAAAGAAGATAATTTAGTCTCATGTAGTCTATGCATTTTATTTATGAATATACATATTTCATTGTTCCTTTGTTTGTTTGCACTGCCCATTAAAGTTTCTTTTCGCCATTTCACTATCCAAAGGTTGTCTGGAAGAGATCGCTCTTTAGCGATAAGTCCGCCTGTTGTTACCTACTTATTTAAGTAAAATGAATGTATTTCTATTGCTTTGTTTTTGTTTGTAAGTAGTGCAACAATAAAGAGTTTTATTATTATTGAAGTGTTCATTTTTGTGTTCATTTTCATTGCATGTTTGAGAAAAGCATTATACATACCTCGGCCATGAAGTGACGGGTTGCCGGCCGAATATATGTAGACGGCCGAGCGAAGCGAGAAACTTTAATGGGCAGTGCAAACAAACAAAGGAACAATGAAATATGTATATTCATAAATAAAATACATAGACTACATGAGACTAAATTATCTTCTTTCTAAGAAATTATAAGTCAACTACATAACTAAGTCTTTGAAACACAACAAAAGTCATAAAATATTCTCGATTACGTTTACACATGTTTGTGTCGTGATTAAAGCGCGAGAGTTAAACGCTAGCATCCCTAATTGTATTGCATATTACAAACAACATCCTTTGATTTAGAATAAGTTGCACTAAAAACTTGAAAATAAAATAAGTGAAAAAAAGTTTTAAGTTCAACGGTTTTTATTGCACCAAAAACTAGAAAATAAAAATTAGTTGTAACTAACCGTAGATGCTACTTTTTGTAGATTAGTCACGTGAAACTATTATGACTCTAGTCTTCCCAAGTCGGATGCTGAAAGCAACATTTAGCCTCTATGTCAGTGGATTAAGCGTATCCTAATCGAAAACTTTTACCAAACTAAAATAAAAACGTGTTATTATGAAGAAACATACAAGTTCAAAATATGTAACTGTAGCTTTAATTTTGTAATGAATCATTCATCTGTTCTAACACTTCTACAGAGGTAAATAACTTTTATCAAGGCCAGAACAAAACTCTCTGCTACTCTATTGCTGTCTTGATTTCTACATAAGTGTGTTCTTAAATAACTATAGTGACTTAATCACAATTTCGTACGCCCCACGTTTTTATTTCAGTTTGGTAAAAGTTTCCGATTAGGATACGCTTAGTCCACTGACATAGAGGCTAAACGTTGCTTTCAGCATCCGACTTGGGAAGACTACAGTGATAATAGTTTCACGTGACTAATCTACAAAAAGTAGCATCTACGGTTAGTTACAACTAATTTTTATTTTCTAGTTTTTGGTGCAATAAAAACCGTTTAACTTAAAACTTCTCTTTCTTATTTTATTTTTAAAGATTGATCTGTTTGAAAGTTGCAAATTTTTACTTTTAAAAAGCGGTATTAGACGACGTGGTCGGTTGGGTCCAATTAATCGCATGTGGTGATCGGGGCCGACGGATCGCGCCGTATAATACTGCTTTTTAAATATTATTTTGAGTAGTTATTGTTCCCGGCCTCGGTAGTAATGTACTATTGCCGATCAAACTTAAATTCCTAATGATGTCGTACTAGTTGTTATGAACCTGACTGCAATTAAGGTTCAAATCACACTAATTAGGTGTCCCTAAAAGTAAAATGACCATGCTTATGATGGTACCGTCTTTAATCGTTTGTCGTGGTTGCCGTCTCAGTCTCTAACAAGTATGTAAGTGCGAAAGTGATGCGTTGTACGATAATTAGATAAAACGGGACCATCATAAGCCACCCTGGTGTGGTTACATGCTGTTGCTCTTTTATTACAAAGCAACAGTCTTTCGCAAAAATCAAAGAATGTGAGTAGCTAAAGGTGCATTTAGACCAAACAAGCATTCGCTCATTTTATCTCCCACTCTACTAAATGTCACGTTTTGTAACGAACGAATTTCGTAGAGTGGGGGATAGAATGAGCGAATGCTCGTTTGGTCTAAATGCACCTCAAGGTACATTTCTAAAATAAAATCGTAACCTAACACCTGTACGGACCCCAAAATTCCCTACTTAAGGGCTATAACGATGTTTTTATCCCGTGATTTGGGTCGATGTAAGCCACCTGGCCCTAATCGGTTCCGGCTCGATCCAGATTTAAATATTTTGCGGGAGTAATGCAGCGGAGGGATGCAATTATTGTTTCAGAAAGGGTGCCCAGGATTGCGGATTTTTACATGGTAGGGTTTTCTACTTTTAGAGGATTCCTACAAGTATATCTAAGATCAAAACGTATTCAAGATCCAGGTTATAGTTATCTTTTCTCAAAAGAAAGTGAATTTAATTTTCAAAACAAAACATTTAACCGTTATAATAATATGTAAAGCCATTATTAATTTATTGAGAAAGGATGTCATTGTTCTTATATAGTGTGTTTCCATGACCCGGGGTTTTACGAAAATGGGTAATAATACGCATTACTAGCAATCGTTTTCAATTAACATTTTACGAATAATTAAATTTACCGTACAATTAATTTTATTTCCTCCGAACGATCAATGTAACGCATGTACTGCTTAAATAGTTGTCAAACGTTGTGAGTGGCTGCGATCTGTCTTTGTCAAGTGCAAATTAACGATTCATTTTGAAGTTCATTGCTTCTCAACTAACTTTTCTTAGTAAGTTAATTACTTTTAAAATTAGCATTTTGAATCGAATAATGTTCACGGTTTGGCTAGAAATCTGCATCGCATTCCTGGGTTTCAATAAAAGCCAGCATCATAGACATACACTGTATAATTATGTATCTTAAAACCAGTTTCAGTAGCAGCAGCATAATGGCGTCATCTGATCACGCCACCTCTCACTAGGTCATACTGCAAGTATAACATGAACTATATTGCCATGAAAGGGGTGCTTTTGCAAGATATTTGCAGCTATCCCCCTTGCAGTTGCCAGTGTGGTCACAGCGTGAGGGTAATTTTACACGCTTTATTGGAAATTTTCCACGCTGCCTTAATTGTGCAGCCGAACGGGCGCTACATGCAGTGTTTTATAACAGTAACTCTACTGTCTAAATAACATATGGTAATGGTCACGTGACTTTAAGAATCTGAATCTGAATTCCTATGAAAACAGAAAAATAACCCTTGTCGACAGAGTGGAAACAAGCCCTTTTGAAAAGACACTCCGCAGTTAATACTAGAAATCTGCAATTTGGTACAGGAATACATATTAATCATGTCAACAAAGTGATACGATAAAAACTTTAAACATTTTTTTTTTGGGTTCCGTTGGGGAACTGGTGGAGTGGGGATGTTTTTTTTTATTTGATGTGATCCTATAGTGTGGGTAGGGTCCTATGGTGTAGGGTGTGTGTGGGTATCATTGAATAGGTCTCTTAACCACTCATTCGCTTTGAAATTTTGGTTGAACTTTATACATACTATATAAAATAAGTGTGTATGTGTGTCGTAGTTTTTTTCTAAAGTCAATATTTTCCGAGATAATCGCTCCAGTAGCTTTTTATCCATAGGTCTAAAAAATATGAAAAAAAAAATATGAATAGTGGGCTTATAGAGAACTTTAAAATAAAACTGTTTCGAACGGCCCAGCCCAACCGTTCACTGAAAAAAATGCTAAGTTGGATTTATCAGATCTTGCGTAATTCTAACCGAAAATTAAGGTTGATTGGGTCCTGTCACATTTTTTTTTATTTTACCACACTTTTTATATTGGCATTCTACTAAATTAATTTGGTTGATTCCACCAGTTTTTTGTTGATTTTACCAGTTGTTTGATATAATGTACAATGTTCTTTGTTGATTTAACCAGAACTCTGGTATCGACTTCAACCTTTTTAGTTTTGTAAATATGATAGCAAAGGTTTGTTACATACGAGGGCTGTTCCGAAAGTTTTTAGTTGCTCCGGTTATATTCATGCGATTTCAATAAGACTTACACCATTTTGAGGGATATTTAAATGACGCTTTAGGCGGTGTAAATTTGTTTCAGTAAAGATTTTAGATATTTTTATTATTTTGTTTTACTTAGACGTGTCGTGCCTTACTCCAATGACCATGATTACCGGTTTTTAAGAGACTTTTTTAATGAGATGCTATTGAACATCATTCGCTTAAAAAAATATTTTATTTTATAGGTACTAGTAATTGAAGATATTTTCGTAATTTTTAAGTACAAATTACGTGACATCTTTTACTTTCATCATAAATGAGTAGGTATCGAAAAAAATCGTAAACTCTAAAATTGGAATTACGAATATTGTAAAAATCATCGTTCAATCAATAATCATTGTTCTTCAATTGTAATAAAAAAAATGCAAAATGAACTAAATTATTTATCCCGGGTATACTTAAGGACGGTTTTTAAAGATTTTTATACAAAATATGCTTCAATGTGTCAAAAATGGCCAATTTTTCCATACAATGTTAAATTTCATACAAAACAGCTTTTTGTAAAAGAAATATAATAAAAAAACTATTCCTATTACATGCATAAATTTATTAACCATAATAAGTATTAAAATGTCCCTTACAATGATATAAATTTAATTTAAATCGCATGAATAGAACCGGAGCAACTAAAAACTTTCGGAACAGCCCTCGTATATCAAAGATTCCTCGTAATATAGCCAACCTAAATATTTTTTTCAGTGTTCTTGAATAACTACGGAACCCTACACTGAGCATGGCCCGATATCCTCTTGGCCGATTTTTTTTGTATCAACATCGAAGTGCAACACCAAACAGGAATTGATCGATTGGCAAAAAGTTTGTTCATTTCAAATATTGTGCACTACCGTACCTTGTTAGCACCTATCTAATTTTGTACGCAGCCATCCGTTCTGACTCTTCCACCGACACAGAGCTATTAACTATAATTTTGCAATAATATTGTAGCTGGAAAACAAAAATTTGATTGGATTGGCAGCTGTCATACGCAGCTGAATCCGAATTGCTTTTCCTTTCTGGAAACCGCTATTCATTTTCCTAGAAATAACTAGTTTTATCTATCACTTTTAGAGTCGATTGCAAATTTTTTTATCATGGTTAAGGCTTTATCAGAACAAAAATCACGATCGTATCAATTGTGTTACGTTTTAGTCATACAAACTATGTACCTACTCTGTTCAACAACCTTCGGCAGTAGTAAAAGGAAAAGGACAAAGATTCAAGAAAAATTTAATTTGTCGTCCTTTTTCAGTGCCAAAATTTGTTACACAAAATTCAACTTCGTGACATTAAAATTTGTTTTCATTCATGATCATCATCATCATCATCAGCCCATAGTCGTCCACTGCTGAACATAGGCCTTCCCCAATTCGCGCCACCATACTCGGTCCTCAGCTCTCCACATCTATGTTGTAAATTTGGTTCACCACGCTGGGCAAGGGCGTATTGGTGAGCGCAGTACCGAGCTCTCTTTTCACTAGTGACGCTACTGCCCGTCACTAGCAGGCATTTAAAGCCTCGTGGTTCAGATGGATATCTCGCCATCATTCGGTCGTCAGAGCCTCGTTCGTTAGACAGCAGGGTGCACCATGAGCAGGTGAGGTTGACCAATAATGGCCTTCAATTATGTACAATTTGCAGCCGATATGTCTGTTCCGGAATCCATTACATTAGGCGTCCAACAAATGAAGAGGGGGGAAAATTTCAGGGAAAAGTGATTTCTCGGTGTCTTCTGAGTTGCGTCACTGCTTGTATATTCCTATGCGCCATAAGAACGATACCAAACTTAACCTTCACGATTTATGACCGCAATCTGCCACGAGCTCCGAAAATTATTACTTTTCAAACTTCCCGAACTTGGCTCGTTTTTTAATGACAGAACTTAAAGGGAAATCGATTCAAGTCTTTATGAGTACGTCTGTTTCTTGAGTAAACTATATTAGACGTGATATTCATTTGTTTTTTGTTTGATGGAACATAATGCTTTAAATATGGTTCAAAGCGGTGCCTACCTCTAGTAGAACAAGCAAAATTATGTTTCTGTAATTTTTTACTTGGGTAAATTTTATATTCTTTGATTATTTCGTGTAAAAATAGTGAAAATCTTGAAAACCGTAGAACGAGCGCTGGCGGGGGCGACGAGGGGAGAGAACTACCCATTGTCAATTTTGTCAAAGTCAAAACCCCCGTTCTAGCAGAGAGCAAACCCGCAATACACGTCGGGATGGTTTAAACATGTTGAGCAATAATAGACTTAAATCACGTGACTAAACCGTTTCGCTAAATATTTTAATGTGTCTCAACTATCGCGGTAACCGAAGAAAATATTATAAATTATAATTAACTAAATTGTTAATAAATGTAGCCCTCTGAAGACATTCAATTATTACATCGGTTCAATAATTCGCTAATAAGAAGTCAACCTACGCCAAGTCACTTCCGTAAAAACGAGGCTTAATATTTCCTCTCCAACGGAAACAACGAATTCGACGTATCGGCTGAAAAAATGGGCCAAAAGAAGACAGCCCTGATTTTGTCAGGTGTAAATAAGCTGTCAATTCTCAACCGTACAAACGCCAAAAATATATCAACAATATTGAACTTTATCACTAAACGATAAGAAAGACACTGTAGACATAATTGTGAGAGCGGTACCAGGCACCCAGAGAGTGCAGGTAGTTAATACCTACTCCCAGTTCCGTTTATAATAAAACTTGTATTTTTCCTGCTCAACGAGTCGGGCAGAACAATTGAGAAAGAAATATATTTTTAGGGTTCCGCAATTGAAATGCTGAGTCTTTAACTCTTTCACTTTATTGTAATATTCTAAGTCTATTTGAATTTCTCGTATTTGTTTCAACATCAAAAGTAAAACCTAAGATTCACTTGCACAATCTAAACTTTAGCTTTAGTATGGGAGTAACTAAAATGAGAAATCTCAATTAACATTATTATTTTTGTGACATTTGAGACATACTTTTTTTGAAAAGTACGCACGATGCCGAGTAAAATGGTATATTACAGTCCATAATCGCATAAAAAAATTAAAAGGTACACTTTTTCTGCAAATGACCCATTTTGTTAGGTCATGACTGTCTTTGAGAAGACCATCATTTTATTTGCTTTTGATATTTTTTTCTTTGGCATTTGTTTTGAGCAAGCCTGAAATGTATTAGTAATGCCATCCATCTATTTTTAATGCATTAAAATGAATCCCCAATCGTTTCAATGAGCAATCCTTTTATTTAACATGAAAAGTATACCTGTGTATTTGTAGTAAGTCTTTATTATTGAAATTAATATTTCTTCTTGCATAATTTTTCAGAACAGAACTATATTTTCCTGATCCACTTAGAAAGGCTTATTGCAATTCAACGTCAAAAGTCATTCGTGTAACTAAAAAACTTGCGAATAGACATTTACCATGTCTCGGCAGTAATATAATATTAAACTGTATGGGAACTTCGGCTGTAGAACGAAAAATATAACGAGCTAAAACATAACAGTTTTCTTTTGAAAAAGTTATAAAGGAACTTAAAAAATATATATTAAATATTTCGTTAAAGCGCATTTCTCCGAGCGTTTTAACCGCCGTGACTTCGGTGGCAGCATTATTACGCGTTTTCCGTGGGTATCTCATATTTTTTTGGATACCCTGGTAGTTGTCAACTACGTCTACCAACATACCGAAAAAAATTGTGAACGCGTAATAATGCTACCACCCCAAGTCACGGCTCGGAGAAATGCCGTAAACAGAACGGAACCCTTTTAAACGCACTAACCGTTCTTGCCCATTTTTTCTTGCGAATGCTCCCACAGAGAGGAAAATACTTCGCGGTTTTATTTTCGTTCAGTATTTCATTTGACATGTTTATGAATATTTTTCTGCTATGTCAATAAAGGTACGAGTTTTTTTACGACGAACAGGCGAACGGAGGAAATAAATTATTTATAAAAAATGCGCTTAGCTTGCACGCTCTGGTAAAAGGATGAGAAAAGGTGGCAAGGTGGGAAAATTACTTTTGTACTTGAATGACACCTTATTTTTAGCTAAAAATGTTTGTAAGGAAAAAATGTATAAATAATTTATATCATACTTTAATCAGTAGGCCTATGATGGTCCTGCTATTTTTGACTGCGTGGTGGCGGCAGTAAAAATACATTTGTCAACACCCCAACTCTTCCCGTGGATGTCGTAAGAGTAGACTAAGGGATTGTACTCGTAGTGTCTGTCACTGACGATGGGCATGATTGAGGTAGCAGCGTCGTTATCACACACTAACTGCGGTCGCCAGCCCGCTTGCCCAGCGTGGCGATTATGGGCTTTACCCCCTAAGCCGTACATACGTATATTAATGGAAGAGGCCTATGTCCAGCAGTGAATTGAATCTGATGGTGGTTCTGTGTTTATTATTGTCGTCAGTTGTTCTGACAAGCACGATGAACAGAAAAACAGGACTGATAATACACGGCGCTCATGAGAATTGCGAAAGATTTTAACTATGCACTCTAGACATCAAAATAAACAAAAAAATATTATGGGACCTAATGTGAAATTCCACAAAAAAATGTTTTTTTTTTTTCTTTTTTGATTTTTTAGTCTTTTTGAATACTTTTTAACATTTCCAATAATTTTAATCATAAAATCAATTTGTTAAAATAAATATTTTTTTAATTTTTTTTAGGGACAGGGTTTTTCGTCAAGTCTATTCTTATTTTTTGATTTTCAGGCAAAAGGTGTGGAAATATTAGAACACATTGTGGTAGCATTGTAATCAAAAAGTAGTTTTATGACGAGTTACGTCGAAAAACTTGTTTCGAAAAAAGGTTCATTATCTCTGGAATCAAGCCGAATCCAGGAAATTTTATATCATATTAAATATTTTAAATGTGCTCAGGAAGAGGCATTTAAATCTTTCGGAATGCTCACGAGCACCGTGTATACATGGTTTTTTTTAGTAAATATAAAAGCGTCAGTCGACTTTTACGAAAACTACAAAAATATGACATTAACAAAAAAAACACCTCTTTTTTTGTTTAAGAGAAATTAAATTAAAACTTTATTTAATTTGTTGTCAGTAAAATATATACAGGGACAATTTTATACAAATCGATAAGCTCAATTAAAGCTTGTGTTCTTCGGTAAGCTCAATTAAAACTTGTGTTCCTCAATCATTTCATTGGGAAATATTTCACCACCAACATTTTTACCAACTAACTCCACAATATTTAGAACCAAAAGATTTTTTTCATAATTTAATACAAATTCACATTCACGGCATGTATGTGAAATATTCCGATGAAAGCGGCGTGATTGGTCAAAATGAAATTTGTCGCGGTTCGTTTTTTACCGCACGCTCGCAAATTGCAAATTACCCTCAATTTGCTGTGCCTGTTTTGCTTTCATTACCGAACATTGCATTGAAGCCGGTAAACACAGGTAATTTAAAGACAACAACGTTTTGGTCATTGAACCTTGACCGTTCTTTTGCGACCTTCATTAGGACGAATTTTTTTTCGAAATAATCCTCTGTAACTTGTCATTAAAAACATTTGATCTACAATTTTTATTAAATTTCTTTGGGTCCTGTTCATAAAACAACGTTTTTGTAGATAGCTAGATCGCCGGAAGACGCTGGATGCAGATTGCTTCCAACCTATGTATAATGGGAGTTCAAAGGGGAGACCTATGTTCAGCAGTGGACGTGATGATTATGACGTTTTTGTAAGGGTCAGCTTAATATAACTGTGACGTCCTGTCTATTGTTTAGGGATTGGGGAATATAAATAATACGATAATAACGAATTACGAATGTCCAGTTTGCACTCGTCCGCTAGCCACCCGGGTTGCCGGTAGAATGCCGGTGGGTAGCGCCCCGCTACCGGCGAGAGTCAACTGACATTATTTTATTATTAAACTAGCGACCCGCCCGCCGGCTTCGCACGGGTACTATACCTACATAAAAACTTCCTCTTGAATTACTCTACCTATTAAAAAAATGTCATCAAAATCCGTTGCATGGTTTTAAAGATTTAAGCATACAAAGGGACATAGGGACAGAAAAAGTGACTTTATTTTATACTATGCAGTGATAATCACATGACGTCACAGTAACCCTGAATAGACTAAAAACTTTCAAAATAAACTGTTAAACTTTTATCAGAACAGAGCTGAATCTCCGGGTGCACTGCGGGAGGGCAACTTTTTATGTTATTTATCCCTCTGCAGAGACTTTCAAACTGTTTTGCTAAAATTTCCCAGCTTTACGTGGTAAGGGCTCTACAGATGTCACAAGAAAACTTTTCCCGGTTAAGTTGATTTATCAAATGTGAGAGTTTTGTCAGGCGATAAAAGAAAAGCGGTGTCTTTATGGCATGGTGAAGATGTTGGAGATACATGGGGTATAATTTGATTTTATAGCCCCACAGAATAAGAAAAATATCTCATGAGATATTGTTACAAAAATCGACCTCATCCCTTGTGTTGCAGGTACTAAGCTAGGATAGAGATACATTTACTGATGATTTGGTGACCAATGTATTCAAAGTCAAAGTCAAATAATTCTTTATTCAAATTGGAATAGCAACAAACTCTTTTGAATTGTCTAAGTATTAAAACTACTTCCGGTTCTAACTCTACACCGCTGACCCGAGAAGAACCGGTAAGAAACATTGCAGGACTTATTTTTTCAAACAATCATGATACATCTTACAACTAACATGCAAAATAATAAAAAAAAACATAAAATTGAAAAAATAAATTGAAATATAATTATAATAATATCCTGCTGATATCACCACGTGGCACTGTATTAAACTATAATACTACATACATTGCTATGTAGGTATGAGTAGGTAAATTGGTAGATATTCTACAAAATAGATAGCTTACCTGATAGTCTCAGGTAAATTGAACCGAATACTTTAAGCCATATTGAGTTGTCCGCAACCTTTTTGCAGTGTAGGGTCAACCGCGGGCTTCCTTTGAGATGGTTTTTCCTTTATCCAGATGTAAGGGGGGATTAGACTCTTCATGTATACTCTGTTTGGTTTGGTGCTTAAAAAAACGTAAACAATCTTGCAGTATCTTTTTATTGTAAAATGCATATAAAAATCCAAACTAGGTACTTAATGAATCAAAAACAATGTAAATCACTGTATTTCCTTGTTATATTATGTATATTTGCTAAAACTTATTTTCTGCTCGTAGTTTTAAATAAAAAGATTCTGCAAGATTGTTTACCTTTTTTAAATACCAAACCAAACACAGTATAGAGTCTACCGATTGGAACCCTGGGCCATTTAGGAACCATGTCAAATTAACGTTTATAAGTCAGATATTGTAAGAAATCTCTTATCACTTGTTATTTTGACATTTGTAACTCGTGTCAGTTGAAAACACTCACATTTCTTTCGTGTTTAAGATCACCTACACCCGTGCAGTGAAAGCCCGATTTTTATTCGTCAATTCTATTATTGATTTTCTACAACAGGTATCACATTACATCAATAGTCTATCTCAGTCTGCTGGACGTAGGACTCACTTATTAACTATGTATATGGACGTCATCATCATCATCATCAGCCTATGAAAGTCCACTGCTGGACGTAGGCCTCTCCTATTAACTATGCGTATAGACGCATTTATGCCGTGTGGTGACGGCAGTAAGAATACATTTGTCACCACCCCAACTCTTCCCGTGGGTGTCGTAGGAGTCGACTAAGGGACTAAACTGTTACTGATCATACACTTGACCCGGGTATGTCTGAAAACTACGACCAAGACCACCGGGGGATGGGCAGCAGCATCCCTAAAGTGCGGTGGAGACACTGCGATCGCCAACCCGCATGCCAAGCGTGGCGATTATGGCAACTACCCCCCCATGGATTTACAAACAAGGCCGCGGCCCCGAGGTTCCGGCGACCCCCGGTGCCCTGGTTATGGTAGCGGCCAGGGTGCTAGCGGGGTCAGGGGTGCTAAGAATCTCCGGCAAAGATCCGGCTACCACCACCGACGACCTCTGGCCCTGGCAACGTACAACACACGTACACTGCGGACCGACGAAAAGTTAGTGGAACTGGAGGAAGGATTGAGCAAGTTGCGTTGGGACATTGTGGGATTGTCAGAAGTCCGAAGAGAGGGCGAGGACACGATAATCCTAAAGTCCGGCAACTTGCTCTATTTCCGGGAGGGCGACCAACAGTCCCAGGGAGGTGTCGGGTTCATCGTCCACAAGTCCCTCGTAAACAACGTGGTGAAGATCGAGAGTGTGTCGGCTAGGGTGGCGTACCTTATACTCAGAGTATCTGAGAGATACTCGCTGAAGGTCATACAGGTGTACGCGCCGACTTCGACACACTCCGACGACGAGGTGGAGGCTATGTATGATGATATCTCAAAAGCCATGCATAGCTCCAGAACCTACTTCACCGTTGTTATGGGGGACTTCAACGCGAAACTGGGCAAGAGAGATGGTGACGAACTGAGGGTGGGGCAATTTGGGGTTGGACGTCGGAACCACCGGGGCCATCTGCTGGCTGGTTTCTTGGAGAAGGAGGGACTCTACATGATGAACTCCTTCTTTAAGAAACGCGAGCACAGAAAATGGACTTGGATGAGTCCCGACGGTGCAACTAAAAACGAGATCGACTTCATCATGTCGACGAAGAGACATATATTCAACGATGTTTCTGTGATCAGTACGGTTAAAACCGGTAGCGATCACCGCCTGGTAAGAGGCACGTTGAATATATGTCCTAAGCTAGAACGCTCGCGACTGATGAAGTCTACGCTCCGTCCTGCACTCCATCTCCAAAACCCCGAGAGCTTTCAGCTGGAACTCCAAAACCGTTTCGATTGCCTAGGCGATGACGTGGACGTATTCAACGACGGGTTTGTGGAAGCTGTCCATAGCGCTGGGTCTAAGTTTTTTAAGGCCCAGCGGACAAATAAGACCAGAAAGCTCTCCGACTCCACTCAGAAGCTAATGGAAAAAAGGAGTGAACTGGTTCTACAATCCTCAGTTGATGCGACTTCATACCGGCAGCTCAACAGACAAATCTCTAAGTCCCTCAAACGCGATATGCGCCAATTCCGTACCAAGTGTATAGAAGAAGCCATCGAGCGGAACAAGGGCTCTAAAGTTTTTGCAAGGGATCTGTCTGTTGGGCAAAGCCAGCTCGCCAAATTAAAGACTGAGGATGGTAGAATCGTCACATCCAGATCTGAGCTGCTGAGTGAGATAGAGGGTTTTTATGGACAGCTGTACACGTCAACTAGCAGACCCGAAGTTGATCTAGCGGAAGACCTCAGAGCTAGACTGACCCGACACTATACAGAAGACATCCCGGACATCAGCCTGTGCGAGATTAGAATGGCTCTTGAACAGCTCAAAAATAACAAGGCGCCTGGGGAGGACGGAATTACAGCTGAGCTTCTGAAGGCGGGTGGTAAACCGATCCTTACGGCCCTTCAGAAGTTGTTCAATTCCGTCTTACTGGAAGGGAGAACGCCAAAGGCATGGAACAGAGGTGTGGTGGTACTGTTCTTCAAAAAAGGTGACAACGCTTTATTGAAGAACTACCGACCCATCTCACTTCTGAGCCATGTCTATAAGCTGTTTTCAAGAGTCATTACGAATCGTCTTGCACGCAGGCTTGATGACTTCCAGCCTCCCGAACAAGCCGGTTTCCGAAGAGGCTTTAGTACCGTAGACCACATCCATACGCTTCGCCAGGTTATACAGAAGACCGAAGAATATAACCTGCCCTTCTGTTTAGCGTTTGTGGACTACGAGAAAGCCTTCGATTCGATCGAAACATGGGCAGTACTACAGTCTCTCCAACGGTGCCAAGTCGACTACCGCTATATCGAGGTGTTGAAGTGTTTGTACGAGAGCGCCACAATGTCAGTCCGACTCCAAGACCAGAGCTCGAAGCCAATTCTGCTGCAGCGGGGAGTTAGGCAAGGAGATGTCATCTCCCCTAAGCTGTTTACCGCTGCACTGGAGGATGTCTTTAAGACTCTGGACTGGAGAAGGCTGGGTATCAACATAAACGGCGAGTACCTCACTCACCTTCGATTCGCTGACGATATAGTAGTCTTGGCTGAGACCTTGGAGGACTTAAGTACTATGCTCGTTGACCTCAGTAAAGCCTCCGAGCGAGTTGGTCTTAGGATGAACATGGATAAGACGAAAATCATGTCGAATTCCCATGTAGCACCAACTCCCGTAATAATCGGAGACTTTACACTCGAAGTTGTAGACGAATATATATACCTAGGGCAAACTATTCAGTTAGGTAGGTCCAACTTCGAGAAAGAGGTCAATCGTCGAATCCGACTCGGTTGGGCAGCGTTCGGGAAGCTACGACACATATTTTCGTCCAATATTCCGCAGTGTTTGAAGACGAAAGTCTTTAATCAGTGTGTGTTGCCAGTGATGACATACGGTACTGAAACGTGGCCGCTTACAATGGGTCTCATAAGAAGGCTCAAAGTCACCCAAAGGGCAATGGAGAGGGCTATGCTAGGAGTCTCTCTGCGTGATCGGATTAAAAATGAGACCATCCGCAGCAGAACCAAAGTAACCGAAATAGCTCTCCGAATCGCTAAACTGAAGTGGCAGTGGGCGGGGCACATTACGCGTAGAACCGATGGCCGTTGGGGCGGGAAGGTTCTTGAGTGGCGGCCACGTACCGGAAGGCGTAGCGTGGGTAGGCCCCCCACAAGGTGGACCGATGACCTGGTGAAGGTCGCAGGAGTCCGCTGGATGCGGGTGGCGCAGGACCGGTCATTGTGGCAATCTTTGGGGGAGGCCTATGTTCAGCAGTGGACGTCTTTCGGCTGATATGATGATGATAGACGCATTAGGAGGTAAATGCCCGTAATCACCATGCTGGGCAAGCGGATTGGCGATCGCAGTAATGTGTGACGTGTGATGACGCTGCTGCCCATCACCAATATTTTGTCAAACAATGGTCAGTGACACTTCAATCCCTTGGTCGACTCTTACGACACCCGAAGGAGGAGTTGGGGTGGTGATAAATGTATTCTTACTGGCCGTCACCACACGGCCACATATCTGCTTCCCATATGGTTATGGACGTATTAAGAGATAAATGTCCATAATCGCCATACTGGGCAAACGGGTTGGCGGTCGCAGTAGTATGTCCACTTTGATGATGCTGCTAGCGATCATGAATCTTCTATCAATGAATGGTCACAGAGACATTGACAAATGTATTCTTACTGCCGTCACCACACGGCACCAGGTATAAAATAATATATAATAGTACAAGTGCAAAAAACAAGAAATTTTGAATTTCCTTTTTGCTAAATTCGGAATTTATATTTACGACACAAGTGCGAAAAACATGAAACGAATCTTTGCATGTGTCTCCTACGACGTTTTTTTAGTACAGGTGGCCCTCCGAAGTTTTGAACCTGACGTAAAATGAGCCACTTCTCGCACTAGAGCGTAAAAAAGGCACCATCTGTACTTAAATAGTACATTACGACACAAGTGCGAAAAACATGAAATTAAGAACGAGTGGCGTTGTTTTAAAACACGACCGATAGTGAGTGTTTTAAATCGACACGAGTTACGAATTTCGTTTTTGCACGTGTCTCGTACGACGTTTTTTAGTACAAATGGCCCTCCGAAGTTTTGGACCTGACGTAAAATGAGCCACTTCTCGCATTAGCGCCTAAAGAGGCACCATCTGTACTAAAACAAATATTTTAGTACAGATGGCCCTCTGAAGTTTTGGACTTGTCGTAAAATGACCCACTTCTCGCACTAGAGCCTAAAAAGGCACCATCTGTACTAAAAATAATATTTATTTCAGAAATACAGAGTAAAAAATTACCAGCGGTCTCCGCACTAGGCTACGCCGGTATAGCGGGGAAATTATTTCAATAGCAGAAAAAGTTACAGATTGAAGTCTTACATTTGGTAGGAAATTACTTAATCTATGCTAGTACGACAGATATACTTGCTGCCTTCGAGATGTGGCTCTATCGCAAAATGTTAAAAATCTCATGGACCAATCACATTACGAACGAAGAAGTGTTGCGCAGAATGAAGAAGAAACCAGAAATATTAACAACCATTAAGAAAAGAAAAAACAGCATATATCTGGGTCACATGTACAGAAATGAAAAATACGACCTATTGCAGACTATTATCGAAGGAAAATATAGGGGAAAAAGAGGGAGAGGTAGACCTATAAATAAGTGGATAGATAATGTTAAGGAATGGACGCATACAAAAGACGCTGCCACCCTCAAGAGATTGGCAAAGACCAGAAAGCTAAATGCCGTGCTGACTGCCGACGCCCATTAGACTGGGCATGGCACCATAAGAAGCAGAATGCTAGTACTAAGCTCAATATTTAGTCTAGTTACAGTATCTTATCTAATATTAATTCTGTCTCAATGTAATTATGAGAGTGTAAAAGTTTGAAAATTAGTTTTTGTGTTTCTGCTCGAGTACTATTTATCCGTAAGGTTACAAAGTTTATTTACTGCATTGTATGTAGATACCCAACTAACAACCGAAGTAGCTCTCCGAATCGCTAAATGGCAGTGCGCGGGGCACATTGCGCGTAGAACCGATGGCCGTTGGGGCGGGAAGGTTCTCGAGTGGCGGCCACGTACCGGAAGACGCAGCGTGGGTCGGTCCAGGTCATCAGTCCACCTTGTGGGAACAAGGTGGACTAATGGCCTGGTGAAGGTCGCAGGCTGAGTCCGCTGGATGCGAGTGGCACAGGACCGATCATTGTGGCAATCTTTGGGGGAGACCTATGTTCAGCAGTGGGCGTCTTTCGGCTGACATGATGATGAGGATGACATGATGATGATGTAGATACCCTGATGCGCTCTCCAAAACGTTTATAAAAAGCAGAATTCACTCTTGGAATCGGTAAATTGTAAACGCGTATCTAATTTGTCTTTCGTACTATTCATAATAATTATAAAGTAAAAAACTAGATTCCTATTTGGAAAGACCCCGCGAGGTCTATCTGCAGAACAAATAGAAATCAAGTGGAAGCAACGCCCGTAGCCCTATTCTAACATTACAAGAGTCAATTTTGATTGCTATTGATTTTGATGAAAATAAATAATAATGAATGAATGATTTTGATGAACATGATCATCTTACACGCAAATCAACCTAGTCCAATCATCCACGGTAAGTTCAATTAAGACTTGTAATGTGGGTATGTACCTAGTGACGATGACAGATAGATACATTTAGATACTCAAATACAATACAAACAGCCACGACCAAGAAATAAATATTAGTGACAAATAAATACACAAATAATGCCTGAACATGAACCTGGAACGTCCAGCTTTGTAAGCAGGGTCACTACCAACTAGGCTACGGAGGCTGTAAAAATAGTTTTTTGATTATGGTATAGTTCGGGAAATATTACTTGATCGACTGGTATCTCACGTACTATCCTTTGTTTTGCGAAACTAGGCAATCAGCTGTTAAGCCCTTTTCTATTGTCAATGATGCAAAACAAAAGGTCGTAGTAAGGTAACAGTCGGTCAAATAAAATTTCCCGAACTATAACAATATGGTTTCATTTTCGAATTGACCTTTCAAGTAGGTAATACTTCTGCTTTATTTTCTTTAACCGAGAAAAAAGCCTTTCGAACAATGCTCGACGCAGAAATATGTCGTTCGTGGTATTCCTTCCTAGCAGTTCTTCTTATTGGCACTCGCGACGTAAATAACGATCTCTTCCGATTCGGAGAAAATGCGACAATAGTACATTGTGCATCAAGGGAGGTAAGTACGGAATCATTAACGAGAGTGTTAGAAGCCCGACGCCGTTAGGCAGAGGGCTTTTATGACTCGAGTTAGTATTCCGCTTACCGACCGTGATGCATACAATGTTTTTCATCACACTTGCCAACCAAAAAATAAGTTTTGAGACAAAATATTATTAAATAACGTACTGACATTTATATTACTCCCTAGAGAATTGCACTTTTCTATTACTCCCGCTATGCATGCAAGCAATGGCGCGCTTAGACAGCAAGTGTAATGAAATAGTATATTACGATACTATGCGAAAAAAATTAAGTTCGAAACGAGTGGAGATAAATTAAAGCGCGACCGAAGGGAGTGCCTCAAATCGACACGAGTTACGAATTTTGTTTTCGCATGTGTACCGTACGACGTTTTTCAGTACATATCCTTCAAGGATTTCGACCTGACGTAAAATGAACTTTCGAAACGCGTAAAAAAGCGTCATCTGTACTGAAAAATAGTTTGAAACATGTTCTCAGGCTGTATCTAGATACCACAAAAAATATTATATCTACAAGTTGCAGAATAATCTCAAAATCACCTAAAACTTACAGGGATAATTTCGCTTTTGTACATGTCTAAATTGTTAAGAGTGTATTTTTATGCACATTAAATAATTTACATACAAATAACTGGAAATTTTCATGAAAAATTTTTCATGATAGTTGCCATAATATTTATTAATTTTACGGACCATAATCTCGTGAATAAAAAATGATGCCTATGTTTCAGTCTTTTATTTGAAATAGGTTTTGCGAGGTGCCCTTGCCTAAATGTAATAAATGATACAAGGGTAATTTTACTCGCAGCGACGTATTTGAATATTGAAATATCTAAAGGTAATGTAATTTTATAAGATTCTTCTTAATGCTTCATAGAATTTAAAATCTCATAAATTAGACGCGTAAGCTCAAAGCGAGACTGTTTATCTTGCTGATTTTATTAAATAATAACTTATCAGTTAAGTACCTATTTGATAAATAAAATAAATATACAATGCTCAATATTTTATGTTAAGATTATCACGATGACCTGCACTCCCTTAAATATTTTCCCACTAGAAAGAGACACCTTTATGGCTCCCATACATGAAAGAAAGGAATACACTGGTCATTAGGACTGAACTTTTTGGACATATCAGGAAAAATATGAGAATTTGTGCTTTTATTCAAATTCCTGTGTTACAAATATGTATTATTTAATGACTTCATATTATTCGTAAACCATGATTCATATTTCGGTACCTATTTATAGCCATGCGATTAATTTTAGAAATAAAGAAGACCTGGGTGCTTAGACAAGTTACCAATCGCTAGCGCTTAATCGTCAATCGTAAGCGAAAGGCAGCTAACTCTCTTTGTCGCACTATTATGAAAGAGTGACAGAGAGGGAAAACTACGATACGCTAGCGTTAGCGATTGGCAACTTGGCTAAACTGACTTTGAAAAATAATTCTATCGAGAAAATTATTTTCAACCATGTTTCCATATTACGAAATCCTACGAGATAATATAGTCATTAGTCATTCTTCGAAATGTTAAACTCCAATTTAAAAGACATTATGAGGAATTTGAAATCTCCTCAGCACTCAAACACGCAGGTATCGCCTTAAACTTGACGAAATAACTTTAATTGGAAAACGTTTATAAGAATAGTGGATATAATATAAAAACACTCTACACACTGTAGGTATACCGCATAAGTACATCAGCGTCAACTCTCCCTATAATGTCTATTCAATTTACGCTCAAGAAACTCGTCGTGAGTCGTCAGTATGGAAATACCTTAATTTTGTAAAATTAAAAATAAAACCTTCAAAATGTTAATGAATCCGATTTAAAGCAAACAGTTTTATTTTTCTTCTCTCCTAATCGGAAAATTCTACTTTGGTACGTGGCTAGGCGGGTCGTAAGTATTGTTTTATTGAAATTTAATCGATTCTTTTACTTCCCTCAATGTCAAAATGAAAAGTAGAGTGTTTAACTTGGGTGAATGTTACCCATTGCACCCGAGATATTTGTGGCGACCAAAAGTAATAATGCAACTGCCAATAATTGGAGGGTCTTACGACCCTTGGTTAAAAATCTACTATTTCCAACTTTTATAAAAATTGTTTACATGTTGTCAGCCTCCGTAGCCTAGTTGGTAGTGACCCTGCCTACGAAGCTGGAGATTCCGGATTCGAATTATTTATTCCTTGGTCATGGATATCTATGTATTTAAGTATCTGTATGTAAAAGTAAAACTTGTTGTCTAATCTATCTATTATACATATATATCGTCGCCTGCTACCCATATCACAAGCTTTAATTGAGCTTACCGTGGGAGTAGGTGGATTTGTGTAAGATGTCCTAAGACATTTATTTATTTATTTATGTTGCCCTCACAGAATGCGGCCATAACTTGTAAGAACGTAGTATTTAAATACTCTCACAATATAACCTGTTCATTGTCTTTCCCTAACATTTTCCAAGTACTTCGTAAAGCCTTAACAAAGCACGTGAATTATGCTGTCTGGTGTGAGAAGGCTCTTATTTATAGCTCCTCAAAATAATAAGCACACTACACCGGGTGTTAGTCTAATACGGGCAAAAATGTTTCATTTCATTTATTCATTGCAATCCATGGTATAACAGGTGTTACAATTAAATAGATCAACATGGACCCTGAATAGGGTATAGCAATTGTCTTAAGAACTAAGTATCTTACGTATACATACCTAGGACTAGGGTTATTTTAGACAATCTTAAGTTAATGCTTATTAGCTTAATATCTATTTTGATACAATTAATTAGAAAGATAAGTATATAATACTAAATACATATTAATATTACATTTTATGTCAAAGATAGTAATAATTAATTTATAACGTCAGTTTTGTTACATTATTAATAATTTAGGAGTTGCTAATTATTTAATTATAAACTATAATGGTTTCGCGTCATGTGTCATAAATTCTTGTAAGGAGTAAAATGATTTACTAAGTAGCCAAGACTTTAATTTGTTACGAAAGATGTTAATATTTTCTGCATTTTTTATTGAGTCCGGGATTTTATTGTATTTTGTTATGGATTGATAGTAGGGTCCATTTTTATATAAATTTAATTTGGGTGGAGGAAGAGCTAATTTATTTTTCCGGCGGGCGCTTTTAACATATGTTGTTTAATACTTAATAAAGAATAATAAAAAGCCTCTTTATTTCTCATTATTACATATACACGGTGCTCGCGAGCATTGCGAAAGATTTTAACTGTGCATTCTAGGCATCAAAATAAACATAAAATATTATGAGACCAAAAGTCAATTCCACAAAAAAAAAAAATTTTTTTTTTCAATTTTTTAGTCTTTTTGAATACTTCTTAATATTTCCAGTACTTTTTATCATAACAACAATTTGTTTAAATTATTTATTTCAATTGTTTTTTTAGATACAGGTTATTTCGTCAAGTCTATTCGTATTTTTTGATTGTCAGGCAAAAGGTGTGGTAATATAAGAACACATTGTGGTGGCATTGTAATCATAAAGAAGTTAAATGACGAGTTACGTCGAAAATCTTATTTCGAAAAAGGGTTGATTATCTCTGAAACCAAGCCGAATCCAGGAAATTTTATATAACATTAAAGACTCTAAATGTGGTCAGGAATCCAGCATTAAAATCTTTCGGAATGCTCACGAGCACCGTGTATTACATGCAACATTGGTAAAACACTACATAGATATTATTATTAGAATTAGTTTATTTTTATTATATTTTCAATTACATCTATCTATCTATTCAGCCCGTGTCCACCCACTGCTGGGTATAGGCCTCTTCTTTATTACGCCACTTTCCTCGGTCATGTGCTAATCGCATCCATTGCTTTGTTGCGGTTCGGCAGATGTCGTCGGACCATCTTGTCGGTGGTCTCCCAGCAGATCTTCTTGACCACCCTGGCCACCATTCAGTAACCTGCTTCGTCCACCGCCCATCGCTACTTCTCGCCAAGTGTCCTGCCCATCTCCACTTCAGTTGTGCGATTCGTTTACCGACGTCGGATACTTTCGTACGGCGCCGGATTTCGCTGTTTGGAACACGATCAACAAGGGAGATACCTAACATGGCTCGCTCCATGGCCCTTTGTGTCACGTTCATTTTGTGTAGAACTCTCTTGTTGAGCGCCCAAGTTTCTGATCCGTAAGTGAGGGTGGGCAAGACGCATTGGTTAAATACCTTCGTCTTAAGGCACTGGGGGATTTTAGATTTAAAGACGCGCGACAGGTTACTAAATGCAGCCCAACCCAGCTGAATTCGTCTAGCGACCTCTTTCTCTTGGGTTACATAGTTAAATTAAATTTCATACCAAATATTGATATTACATTTACATTTTTAAATAAACACAGTCAAAGATCGGTTGACCAAAATGTATCAAAACGTTCTTGTAGTATAATTTGTAAAAAATCATTGACAGATTTATAATCTGATAATACCATTTTGATTACATACTTGCATCAAAACTATACGTAAATACGGAAATACATTTGCGTATGGACCCTATATATGGATACCATTAGGTGAATCATCTATGAAATTGGCGTTTTGGATGGAGAAATATGTGAAAAGTCTATTTTCCATTGAGTGAATTTTGTGTAAGTAAATTTTTAAGATGTCAAATTAAAAATATACCAAAGTTTGCTAATATTATTAGACAATTCTAAGGCATGTTTTGTATATCCTTATTTAAACAATGCACTATCTTACATTTATACCAATTCAAATCAAATGAACCGCCAGCATAATAATATGGCAAGAGTTGTTTTCAAAGCTTATTTATGAATTTGTTTTTGTGGTGAAAATTACTTAAGAACAATAAACAATTATTAGTGGATAAAAAATCTTTGTTACATAGTGCACTGTTGAATACAAAAAAAATGTCCAAGTGACTCTTTAGATAATAGAATTAGGAACTAACGAATGTCTATCACCCAAAACGGCAATTTCATACGTAATGAGTAGTAATGACCCAGTATTATGGACCCTCAGATATTCAACCGTGTTGATTTCGCAGGTATTCAAGGACTTCTATGAACAAAGCGCTCTTAAACAGCCTTAATAAAACCATTACGCTGCCAAAATCACCTTACCGTCTCACGTGTAGACATGCCGAGACAGGTATTTGATAATAACTGCTAATCTCATGGAGGCGATAGGCGATTAATCATAAATGAGCACCAGGCGTAGAAATACGCGAACACATATCTATAATACGAAAAGAGCACAAAAAAGTAACAAGGGTATCTGAAGTCACCTGCTGGTATTGCAGATACCCTTGTCTTATACCCTATTAAGTTTCCAAAAAATCGTTTTACAATTGTATCGATAAAATTAATACAAGGTCCTTTTATTAAAATTAATAAAAATGCACCAATGTTTTTTGTATGCTGTATAGGCCCAAAGGATTGCCAGAATGACTGGTCCTGTTCCAACCGTATCCAGCAGACTCCTGTGACCTTCACCAGGTCATCAGTCCGCAACACTAATACTAGGACAAATATTAACTGTTTCTAACAAATTAAGTGTCAACGATGTAAAAGGAACTTTTGACATTGGTGACAGTTCATTTATTTGGAAAAGTTAATATAGTTTGATTATCGTGGCCGGTAAATTTCTTTGCCACTAAAAATCTAGCTATACTAGTCCATACAATGCCAGTCTTCATCAGCAAAAGGTCTGTAATGTGTTTAGCGCGGTTTACTCTTTGCGCGTTCATTTGTTTGTCCGGGACTGCATTAGACGCGACACCCGCGACTTAAGCTCTGCCGGGAGTTTCTCTGAGAATGGAATTTGATTGATTACATCACCCTCGTTGGTTTGTGGTTGAACGTGCTTTAAAAAATTAGGCCGTAGGTTCGAATCCCTGCTCCTAATTATGATCCGTAAGTTCCGATATAGCGAATTATTTAAACACTGGGAAATTGCAGGGTCCAAATATGGGAACACTGTCAAGATCATCATATCAGCCGAAAGACTTCCACTGCTGGCCATAGGCCTTCCCCAAAGATTTCCAGAATGACCGTTTCTGTTCCAACTGCAACCAGTAGACTCCTGCGACAACACTCTGACAATATTAACTCTTTCTAACATGTCAACTGTGTAAAAGGAACTTTTGACAATAGAGACAGTTCATTTATTTGGCTGACTTAAGCTCTGCGGGAGTTTCTCTGAGAATGGAATTTGATTTATCGCATGTTCGAATCTCTGCTCCTAATTGTTGAAATTTGCGAAAAATTGCAGGGTTTAAATATGGGAACACAGTCAAGATCATCATATCAGCCAAAAGACACCAGTAGACTCCTGTGACAACACTCTGACAATATTAACTCTTTCTAACATGTCAAGAGACAGTTCATTTATTTGGCTGACTTAAGCTCTGCGGGAGTTTCTCTGAGAATGGAATTTGATTTATCGCAGGTTCGAATCTCTGCTCCTAATTGTTGAAATTTGCGAAAAATTGCAGGGTTTAAATATGGGAACACAGTTAAGATCATCATATCAGCCAAAAGACGTCCGCTACTGGCCATAGGCCTTCCCCAAAGATTGCCAGAATGACCGTTTCTGTTCCAACTGCAACCAGTTGACTCCTGCGACAACACTCGGACGATATTGACTCTTTCTAACATGTCAACCGTATAAAAGTAACTTTTGACAATACGAGTCCCGATGCAGTGGAGTTCGTCTAGTTCAAAAAAAAATTTACAAATTTTTGAATATTTACGCTTTTGTTGTTTAATAAATCGATTTTAACAAACCAGTGTCTAAATTATATTTTCGTTCACCAGTAATTCCGCGCTTATAAGCTTGACGCAAAATTCGCAGTGCATCAGGTGTACCATGTCGTCTTTAATATTAATGGCGTTCTTTACATTCATTGATTATTTACAAAATTAAAAATTGTGGAAAATTTTTAAAAAAATACCTCTCGTAAAATAGTTATTTTTTTTATTCTGATTTATTAAGTCCAAATATTTTATACTCAACGAAACTATTTTAGTACTACTATTTAATGGTGAAGGTTTTGTCTCTAAACCTTTTCCCCCGGATAAACGGGATAATCTCGAAAAACTGTCTAACTGGACGAGAACATATGTATCGGGGCTCGTAGAGACAGTTCATTTATTTGGAAGAGTTAATATGTTTATGGCAGTCTTTATCAGCAAAAGGTTTGTAATGTGTTTAGCGTGGTTTACTCTTTGCGCGTTCATTTGTTTGTCCGGGACTGCATTAGACGTGACACCCGCGACTTAAGCTTTGCCGGGAGTTTCTCTGAGAATGGAATTTGATTTATTACATCACCCTCGTTGGTTGGTGGTTGAACGTGCTTTAAAAAATGAGGTCGTGGGTTTGAATCTCTGCTCCTAATTGTGACCCGTAAGTTTCGATATAGTGAATTATTTAAACACAGTGAAAATTTCAGGGTCCAAATATGGGAACACTGGTTGGTGGAACGTGATTTCAACGAGGTTGCGGGTTCGAATCTCTGCTCCTCATTTTAACCAGTAAGCTCGTAAGGTACGACACAGCGAATGTCAATTAGTTGAAATCTGGGAATAATTGCAGGATCCAAATATGGGAACACTGTCAAGATCATCATATCAGCCAAAAGACGTCCGCTACTGGCCGTAGGCCTTCCCCAAAGATTGCCAGAATGACCGTTTCTGTTCCAACTGCAACCAGTTGACTCCTGCGACAACACTCGGACGATATTAACTACTGGCCATAGGCCTTCCCCAAAGATTGACAGAATGACCGTTTCTGTTCCAACTGCAACCAGTTGACTCCTGCGACAACACTCGGATGATACTAACTCTTTCTAACATGTAAACCGTGTAAAAGGAACTTTTGACAAAAGACAGTTCATTTATTTGGAAGAGTTAATATGGTTTATGCCAGTCTTCATCAGCAAAAGGTTTGTAATGTGTTTAGCGCGGTTTACTCTTTGCGCGTTCATTTGTTTGTCCGGGACTGCATTAGACGCGACACCCGCGACTTAAGCTCTGCCGGGAGTTTCTCTGAGAATGGAATTTGATTTATTATACGTCACCCTCGTTGTTGGTGGCGAAGCGTACTTTCAAAGAGGTCGCGGGTTTGAACTTGAGCTTTTACAACCCCATATGCCCATAACCTTCATATATGCGGAGGCTAGCGTCTTCGCTAGCCTCCGTAGAGTGACTCTGCATAGATGAAGGTTATGGGAGGGAAAGAACCCAAAATAAATAAAATAATAGAACACAAGAAGCAAAATAGTTCTTAATAAAAAAAAAAAAATGTTTTTTTTTAAGTAGTCAAGATAATAGTCATACAATAGTAGTCTTGGCTGAGAAGTTGGAAGACTTGAGTACTATGTTTGTTAACCTCAGTAGAGCGAGCTGGTCTAAGGATGAACATAAGACGAAAATCGTGTCAAATTCCCATGTAGCACCAACTCCCGTTACAATCGGAGACTATACACTTGAAGTTGTAGACGACTACCTATAATCTATATATATTTAAAACAAACTATCCAGTTAGGTAGGTCCAACATAGAGAAATAGGTGAATCGTCGAATCCGACTCAATTGAGGAGCGTTCAGAAAGTTACGACACATCCTTTCATCCGATATTCCGCAGTGTTTGAAGACGAAAATCTTTGACCAGTGTGTGTCGCCAGTGCCACATATTTACTGTACTGAAATGTGGTCGCTCACAATGGGCCTCATAAGAATGCTCAAAGTCACCCAAAGGGCAATGGAGAGGGCTATGCTAGGAGTTTCTCTGCGAGATCGTATAAGAAATGATACCATCCCCAGCAAAACCAAAGTATCTATAAGCTCTCCGAGTCGCTAATCTGAAGTGGCAGTGGGCAGGCAGCTGCTTACTATTTATAATCCTGTAGTTTGTCTGTTTGTACTACACCATAAAAGAGCTAAATACTTAAACTCTTAAACTAGCTAACATTACTAAGGAAACTATCAAACGACTAGAATTATTCAAGCCCCCTACAGACTACTTCAAAGGCAAGTTCAAAACTTACCCTCCATTATGCCGATGGCGGAATTTCTTCCGAGTAGACTTAACTTGTTAATAATTCCTTGAGAATGTTTTCAAACGGTGTACCTTTTACTTAAATAGTTTTGTTGAACTTAAAGCGGAGCGTAGGGTGTCACTTTTGGGTGTGGCCCAAGGAGTAGACTTTTCTGGTAGCATTTTTTGGTGTTTCTGTTGGATATAAGCTGAAGTCTTCATTCTATCCTGTTACTTACCCGTACATATTGCATATCTTCAACTGTTTAAATTGTTCCATATAAACTATTCCAAATTTCTTCAAAAATTAACAATGTTGTAAAGAAAAAAAATAGGGATCTTGACAAGATCGATAATCCACCCGGGGGGATTTTTTCAGAATATGCTAATATATCCTTTGTTTTTTTTTATTTGTTGTTTAAGACCCACTTTAATATCCAGTTCTGTAATTTCCCAGAATAGATGCTGCTTTTTCAGTGGATGGTGTCGGTAATTTTGAAGTCCCGGGATTTAGTCCTTAGTGTATTTACAGCTAGTCAAGAATATTCGTTGGATATTAAAACATGTCAAGTTTTCACCGAAATTTATGAAATATTTCTCAATATTTTTAGTGACTTAGTACCCCTTTATTCATAAACGTCTTCTAACTTAGCGGTAGCAAGCCGCAAGTAACGTTTCCAATGTTTATGAATAAAAGGGTAAATTTACGTCCGCTCAGCTCTTCCCTCTTGCGGCAGCCTGTCGTCATAGTCAGGGACTCGGGAATGTCATTACTCGGAGCTCTGCTTTGTGAACACGAGTCAGGACTCGCACCTGTGAATATGGAAGGAGGGGGAGGAACCGAGCATGTATGATGAAAAAGCAGGATCGTTTTTTGTTCTTGATATCTAGTATTTTGCAAGGTTTTAATGTTGTAGATAGATAGATAGATAGATAAAAACTTTATTCAAACCAACTTACATTCTCAGTGATACAAACACAAAAAAGGAAAACAAAAAGTAAACAAAATAAATATATAACATTTAAACTTATGAATTAAGTTAACCTATACTGCCGTTGCACGCAGAGCAGATAGATGGTCGATGGGGTCGAAAAGTGCTCGAGTGGAGACCACGGCTAGGCAAACGCAGCGTAGGACGTCCACCCACAAGATGAACAGACGACCTTATATAGGTCGCCGAGACCCGCTGGATGCAGGTCGCATCTAACCGGTACATGTCTCCACATCCACATCCACATCCAGAGGGGAGGTCTATGTTCAGCAGTGGACGTCTTATGGCTGAGATGATGATGATGATGATTAGCTTATTTGCGCAAGAGTTATGTAAAACGTATTGATTATATTATCTTTGGAGTCATGTGTCGTGGTATAGAATTGGCGCTGACTCAGCATATAGTTATGTTGTATATTCGAAAGTCCACAGCGCTCATCTTTCGTCAGAAACATGGATTAAGTGTAGACTTAGTACGGATGGACTAGTCTATACTGCACTAGTCTACAGTGTAGACTAGTGCAGCGCAAGTCTAGGTATGTATATCCATTCGCACTAACGTAAAAATAAAAATAAACGTATTGAAAATTGTACATAAATAGAAAAAGGAGTTGTAAGTTTGCAAGTCAGCCTCCGTAGCTTAGTTGGTTGGCCAACTAATACTAAAAGAGAATATTCTCAATGGCAACTTGAGTGAGAATTTTCCTATTAAAATTTCCAGTAAGTTTCCGTCACACGGGAGTTTTGCTTTCTATATTATTTGAAGCTTTTTCCTCTAGCAAGTGTAGCACCATATCTCGAACACCATATAATATATATTATGATCAGCCTCCGCGTAGCTTAAAAAAATACAAATGATATGTGCATTTTAATGTATAACGTAAGATAACTAAATAATCACATTTATCATGACTAAAAAGTAGGTCAATATCAAACTCTAAGTACTTTTGTATGTTTATAAAGTTTAGTGATTTTCTATAGGGAGCGACCCACTTTGTCGATTTACTAAACTTTAGTGCTTGTTCAGTGAAATGTATGTGTTCGGTATATTTATCCCATTTTATGTATGACATAAAGGTTTATTATTGTTAATCTAATAGTCATTGGTACTAATGTCGTTTATTAGACCTACTTTTGCGAAATTTGAACGTAATTTATTTCCGACTCAAAAAAACATGAAACATAAATCTTTGCATATGTCTCCTACGACGTTTTTTAGTACAGGTGGCCCTCCGAAGTTTTCAACCTGACGTAAAATGAGCCACTTCTCGCACTAGAGCGTAAAAAAGGCACCATCTGTACTTAAATAGTACATTACGACACAAGTGCGGAAACATGAAATTCAGAACGAGTGGCAATGTTTTAAATCGACACGAGTTACGAATTTCGTTTTTGCACGTGTTTCGTACGACGTTTTTTAGTGCAGATGGCCCTCCGAAGTTTTGGACCTGACGTAAAATGAGCCACTTTCCGTACTAGAGCCTAAAAAACGCACCATCTGTACTAAAAATATATATTATCCATAGTTACTCAAACATACTGTTCATATTTAATGAATTATATATTTTACGACGTCTTATACCTAGCTGATATGATGATGATGATTATAAGATTTTGGAAAATCTATAGCAAAACAAAAGACTGTAGCAATCAAACTAGGGTGAGAGACATTTTTTTATCGATATCGATAGTTGTTATATAACCTATCATATCGGTAATTCGGTATGTTTTTTTGACAAATCTTACTCGATATCGATAAAAAAATGTTTGTCACCTTAGTTTAATTGCGACATTTAAAATTAGGTACCTATTCATGATTTTGAATAGGTACCTAATTTAAAATCCACAAAGTATGGCAAATCATTTTATTTTATAGCATCCACTCCATAACTTCAAAGTACAAGTGTCTTTTTGAAGTTCCAAATTTTAAGCAACACTTTCACAATTGTCGTTTTTTCACTTTTGCGAGTTTGATGAGTCATAAAAAAATCGCACTTGTAGAAAACGAAAATTACGTAAACAAATGAAGGGTCGTTTGTTTACGTAATTTTCGTTTTCTACTGATGCACGGAATAACTATTCGTATTGCGGCAAATTGCGTCTAATGTGAAAGAATAAATCAGCGTCTGCAACGGCGGCGTAAAGTGCTGTCGCAGCGTAATGCTTCACCTGCGCTAATTCTAGTTTAGTTTCGCTATTTTGCTACCATTACTTTACCACAAAATATTTTAAAATGTTACTGTAAAATGGGGTGAAACGAGACAAACTAAAGCTGACATTCAACCTTAAGGCACTGGTCTCATCGCAAGCTACTAACCTATTAACTATCGGCTATAAACACGAACAAACGATACTCAGTCCCACATTAGGCTGCGGCTCCATTGAGGCGGAGAGGACCGGAGATGTGCGAAATTGACCAATTACATTCTTCAAATTCAAAATTCGAAACACTGTGATGTGGTCTCATTGGCCAATTTTGCACATCTCCACTCCTCTCCGCCTCAGTGGATCCGCAGCCTTATACGAGCTCGCCAGCTATGCTATTCTCTTATTCACACATTCGACGCTGCGTTCGTCAACGAGCTCGACGACGAGACAGCCTTCACTTCGATGTAGAGCGCAGCGCTGCGAAAAACGGTATTCACTAACGTAGAACAGCTCGTCGTCAAACTGTAGGCGGTAACTCTCGACGCAGTTTAGTTCCAGCTCACGCCGCATTCTTCAGTCGCCGAGCGCTAGTGTCGTTTAAAGTGTATTAGTGAATACCATTTTTAGGCTCGACGCTGCCGCAGCGCTGACACAGCGCTGTTAGCAAGGCGGTTTCCTTAGTGAATAACACTGCAGGCGCTGATAGCTGATAGCGTACGCGTACGAGCGTGAACGTGCGTTAATAACGTAGTGACAGCTCATGGTACGGCTACATTATCTAGTTTCCCCCATAGTCATGTCGACCAGTGGTGAACAAATATACCAAATTGCAATATTAAAAAAAACCGGCCAACTGCGAGTCGGACTCGCGCGCGAAGGGTTCCGTACCATTATCAATTTATTATTAAAAAATACAGTTAAATCAACCTACCTCAAAAACTATAGGAGATAATTTAATCAAACCAAAAATCGTTGATAGAGTTTATTCATGTGCATAACATATATATTTTTTAGAATTTTATATCGCGTAGTTTATAAAATAGAGGGGGGGGGGGGGACACATTTTTCAGACTTTGAGAGATGATATCTCGAAAACGATTTGCTTAAATAAAAATGAGATTTATAAACCTTCATACTATTTTCAAAGACCTTTCTATTAATACGCCAAACGCTTATATAAAACTAAAAAAAAAAATCTATCCCTCAGTTACATGTGTTACCCCCACCCACCCCAATGGTTTTTTTTACAATTTAGTATCATAATCCTGTAGCGGATTATACAACACATCATCATCATCATCATCATCACGGACATGACGAATCTATAAGGGTTCCGTTTTGCCATTTTGGCTACGGAACCCTAAAAATATAGGATTTTAAAAACACAGTGACTAATTTTGTCTTTTGCTATTGAAGCGTTTTCACACTACGTGAAAATTGCGAAAATTAGGTACCTGTACCGTTAGCAAGGAACTCCAGAAGTTTGTGGTCTCTAAAATTATGTAAACGATTTTACAACTTATGACAGAGGCGTACGTTCGTGAATGGATACATATTTTAGAAGCGAATGCACAAGTTTAGAGTAGCGACAATGTTATTCACCCACTCAAGTAAGTACAACCATAAAAGTTCACAAATTTTCGGATGTAGAACATGGTTTTTTCGATTCTACGAGTAGCACTGTCTGACTGTGTGTCTGTTTGAAATATTCGAGTATTCGAGCTTCCCTTTCGCGCACATGGGATGGGTGCGAATCAGAAGAGTGCTCGTGTGGCTGCCCAGATCAAACAATACACCACATACCTAATATTTTACCAAATTTAGCAGAAATATGGCGGACTTCACGGTGTTTCTATGCGATTTTGTTACGCGTTTTTTTTGTTCATTACCATCACCACTTTATTTACCGTTTTATAAAAGCAAACGAGACTATTATGTCAGAAAAGCAGACAAACATGCGTCTGCTACAAGATGATCAAAAACCGGTCAAGTGCGAGTCGGACTCGCGCGCGAAGGGTTCCGTACCATTATCAATTTATTATTAAAAAAATACAGTTAAATCAACCTACCTCAAAAACTATAGGAGGTAATTTAATCAAACTAAAAATCGTTGATAGAGTTTATTGATGTGCATAACATATATTTTTTTTAGAATTTTATATCGCGTAGTTTAAAAAATAGAGGGGGGGGGACACATTTTTCAGACTTTGAGAGCTGATATCTCGAAAACGATCTGCTTAAATAAAAATGAGATTAATAAACCTTCATATAATTTTCAAAGACCTTTCTATTAATACCCCACACGCTTATATACAACTAAAAAAAATTTCAATCCCTCAGTTACATGTATGGAGGGCCCCCACCCCAATGGTTTTTTTTTTACAATTTAGTATCATAATCCTGTAGCGGTTCATACAACACATGTCCTTACCAAATTTCGTTACTGTAGCATTTATAGTTTCCGAGTAAATCGGCTGTGACAGACGGACAGACGGACAGACGGACATGACGAATCTATAAGGGTTCCGTTTTTGCCATTTTGGCTACGGAACCCTAAAAATGACTCCACTATTTATACGCAGTTCGTCAATAATTTGGGAATGGTAATGACTTGATTGTTGCGACTGAATAATCGCATAGAACTACCTTTCAAGTCTCTTTCGACGGATGCAGGTCAAATTAAGTAATTTAAATGTTGAAGTAGAGAACAATGTACTTATGCCATACGATACCATACATAAACTAATCATTCTAGTATTCCGATATAATATAACTATAAATATGATTCAACTCGCGTGTATTTAGTCAATAATAGATAAATAATTTGATTTGATACGCAAAACACTTGTGTATTCTTAGTGTAATTAGAATTAAGGTAGTAGAATCGCTGTTCTGCTGTTCCGCGCCTGCGCCATCAGTTAAACAAAATATACAAGCTGTTTTCTTGTGCATAAAATAAGGCCATGCCGGTACAGTAGGATAGTGCAAATGATGTACCTAAGTACCAATTACAAATGATTCGCCAAACTGCTCCGCAGTTTGGCGAATCATTTGTATTGAGGTACACTTTCTTGTTTAATGTTATAAAAAAATAATAATACATCTACATGTTTCGGAGAGCCTAGGTCTCCATTATCAAACAATGAACTCGCGCTTACGCCTTACGACTCACGTGGCGCGTACTTCAAACATGTCTACAAAAAATACTTATGTTACAAATAAAGTGGGGAGGACAATTAAAAAAAATGGTCCAGACAGAAATATTTATCAAATAATTGTTGCCTAACCCTTGTAATGACTTTTCCTTCACTCTCTATAAAACTTTAGTGACAAAGTAATGCAATAAGAACGTTATTATGTCTCCACTCTCCACAGGTGACCAAGCTGGATAATAAACCTTGTTACAAAGGTTTTACGGGGCACATTATTCAATTATGCCTCGGCCACTTTCAGCTTTCAGTCCGTAAATTCAGTTACCGAGCAAACTCGGGGGTTTCAAAGTATGTTACATGCTAATTCTTGGATATTCCTTTATGCATGAAAGATACAACTACGGGGCATATAATATGTTCTTCAAAAGTAATTGTTCTATTTCCTTTGGGTAGAAATAAACTATTACGGCCTGGGAATTGTGAAAGGCAAGGAATTAGATTTTTCTACGAGTGGGAAAACTTTGCATTTATACTTTACTAGGGACCCGCCCCGGCTTTGCATGGGTACTATACCTACATATAAACCTTCCTCTTGAATTACTCTACCTATTAAAAATCTCATCAAATAAAGGTATCAAACCTTTACAGAACTAACTATTTAGCGGCAGGTTAACGGGTAAGACGGTGGTAGCTATGCGGGCGGACCCTGCACGTGGTCCTACCACCGGCAAAACAAACAGCAAATAATGTATATAGGTATACATTTACGATTGTATATACATATATTTGGTACATTGCACGCATCTATATTTTTAACCTAGACTGTACCGAGTACCGAAACTACTCGTAGTGTTGCATTCGGAAACCGCGTTTCCGTTGCTTCCGGACCATCCATTCGAATCGTATTTTTACGCTTTTACCGGTTCTCGGATATTCGGCCAAGAATCCAGAATGTTCCGGATTTTATTGTGGCGGTTTTCACTTGGTTTTATTGAAATTGTCCTCGATTTATGTTGAACGAACAGGAGCGAATCTAGTGCGAGTATTTCCAGTTTGAATTTAAACGCATTTCTTACGGAGTTACCTAGGGATGAACGGAACAATGGAAACCGTGTGATGACGGCAAAAGAAGAAAACGATATTAAATTTGGGTTACCACCCCAACTTTTCCCGCGGGTGTCGTAAGAGTCGACTAAGGGATTGAAGTGTCACTGATCATTCGTTGATAGAAGATTGATGATAGGCAGCAGCGTCATCATAGTGGACACATTACTGCGATCGCCAATCCACTTGCCCAGCGTGGCGGTTATGGGTATTTACCTCCATGTGTCTGTACATAAAGTTAATAAAAAAGGCCTACGTTCTGCTGTGGACTGAGATAGGCTGACGAACGGAACAATAGTCAAATCTTTTAGGGATATGGGACAATTTTGCTTTTGCGTACCTCCCCTACACGTAAAGTGGGGATGATTTTTTTTTTGCTGTAATCCTGTAGTGTGGGGTGGCTATCGTTGGATAAGTCTTTTCAAAAATGTTAGGGGCTCAGAAAAAAGTTTCTTTTAATCCAATATTTTTTGGAGATGTGTAATCGCTTCTGACAAAAAAAATTGTGTCTCCCCCTCTATCTCA
>JALPQI010007215.1:0-53434 GCA_025490895.1 Thaumatotibia leucotreta | reverse complement strand
GGTGAATATCACTATCTCATTCCTTAGTATAGCCGTCTCTATAACTTACGTAAGAACTTACAGGTGTACGGCTGGCCTAAGGATGTAGATACTCTGGTTCGTTAAAAAAACGAGTGTAAGCATTGAGAATATCGAGAACATACTGTCCGATCGCAATGCTAATATAACTTTGGTCACAATTTCTTGGGTACACATAGATTTGCCTTGGTTGTGGAATTTGTTTGGACTGCAATCGAAATATTTGTTGTTACTTATGAGCGAATTAGTGACATTAGTGTTCACACTCGTAGGTAGTAGAATTGGCTATTTAAATTTTTCTGAAGGTATGAATATTATATTTTTGCCTGATAGCCGTCGTCTTCAGGTTAAAGAAAATGCGGCTCTTTTAGCAATCTTTTTTTAAGTGAGTGAGATGACATTTGTACAATTTTATGGATGAACAGAGCCTAATGCTTTCGTCCGCAACAAGTACAATGAAATAGAAAAAGACAGATTTTTTTTCTATTTCATTGTACTGATTGTTGACGAACGTAGGCATTAGGCCTTATTGATCCATAAAACTGCACAAATGTCACCTCACTCACTTAAAAAAGAATATCAACAATTTATAGGAAGTAATAATAAAAGAGCCGTATTTTCTTGAACCTTAACCCTTAGGTGCATACAGTATCAAAAACGATACGACCGAAATGACACATGTCGAAATAAGTAATCAATTGCGACTGTCACACTGAGCAACAGAGTTCTAATTGGCATCGATTGTTTACATAAGTCATTTCAGAAATAGAATGTGTGATACCATATGCACCTAAGGGTTAAGACGACGACGGCAATCAGGTAAAAATATAATATTTGTACCTTGAAGATTTTTACATAGCCAATTTTAGGCTGACCACACAATTGAACACAATAATAGATAACTGAAAAAAACGACTCATCGTTAATCACATCATTCCGTATACGTACGTACAACGCATTAAACACGTCATTGCGTTTACGTTTTTAGGGTTCTGTAGCCAAAATGGCAAAAACGGAACCATTATAGATTCCTCATGGCCATCTGTCCGTCTGTCCGTTTGTCCGTCTGTCCGTCTGTCCGTCTGTCACAGCCGATTTTCTCGGAAACTATAAATGCTACAGTGATGAAATTTGGTAAGAATATGTGTTGTATAGACCGCTACAAAATTATGATACTATATTGTGAAAAAAATAATTGGGGTTGGAGCCCTCCATACATGTAACTGAGGGATAGATTTTTTTACATGTATATAAGCGTGTGAGGTACCTATTAATAGAAAGGTCTTTGAAAATGATATAAAGGTTTATACATCACATTTTTATTTATGCAAACCGTTTTCGAGATTTCAGCTGTCAAAGTCTGAAAAATGTGTCTCTATTTTTTAAACTACGTGGTATACAATTTAAAAAAATATATGTTATGCATATTAATAAACTCAATCAACGATTTTTGGTTTGATTAAATTATCTCTTATAGTTTTTGAGATAGGTTGATTTAACTGTATTTTTTTTAATGATAATGGTACGGAACCTTTCGCGCGCGAGTCCGACGCATTTGGCTGGTTTTTTTACGGAAATGACCATTAGTCGCCTATTTTTACAGTAGCACAGTCAAGCACAGTTATATAGTTCTATGTACACTTAATCAATTGGAACCCTTTGTCACTCTAGAACCATATCAAAATATCAAGTAGTAAGAAATTTCGAACAATCTGATTTATAACGTCACTTTGATATAGTTTCACAGTGGCCTTAGGGTTCTATTCCAATTGGTTACGTAGTCTGTATTAGTCTCTGCCAGTTTTTAATAAATCCTGAATCCTCTACCTGAAGTCACAAGACGCAACGTAAAAGACCAAAAATAATACTAAATTGTTGCTTTTGTATATTGTACCAAAACTTCTTTTTCACGGATAATAATGATAACAAACATCCACAGCGACAATGCATACTATATTACTGTACTCGTAATCATACAAATATCTCAGCAGGATGCTTAACCAAGTTGCCAATCGCTAACGCTTAGTAGCGTATCGTAGTTTTCCCTCTCTGTCACTCTTTCATATTACTCGTAGTGCGACAAAGGCAGTTAGCTGCCTTGCGTTTACGATTGACGATTAAGCGTTAGCGATTGGCAACTTGTCAGAATGCACGTTCAGATATTTTTGAGTACCGCGGCCTGTCCGTTTGCGGATTGTCTATAAATATGATTAATCCAGTGGGCAGAACGTTTCGTTAGTTTCTTACCCATATCAGTGTAAATTACGATGTCGAAACGCGATTTGGCCTTATGATAGTACAACACCGTCAAATAACTCACTGTTCCGTTCTTACTATACGCCTTGTGGTTACGCAAATGCAAACCAACCAAACTAAATTACTCGACGAACGTGACTTTTGGATATATCTTTGTAATTGCCGGTGCTATTATTAGTTTCTCTAGAGATACATTGCCGAAGACCAGCTAGAGTAAGATCTGAGGTTACGTATAGTTTGTATGGGTTGTGGAGCCCTTTTTCACTGGGCATTGGTTTGAAGACAACACAAATTGCTTTGTCAGTTGTGCAGCTGCATATAACCACATAACTGTATAGTGCGCGCTGCAGACCTTTGGAATCGTGAGACGTCCCAAGATAAAAAATAAAATATAAGGGACCAATCCAAAACCATTCATTGTCCTTGAAATCGACCGGTCATATTTGTGGTAAAATATGTTTTTCTTTTTTGGGATTGTCTCACAAATGAGAAGGTTAAAAACGACATACAGTGCGTTACCATCAAGCGCGTTTTTGGAAATATGCGTTACTAGTAGGTAATCGTTTTCGAGTTCAAAAATATGTAAAGATAAGATATTGTACCTGTACGTATACATGGTGACATCTGAGTCGTGGAGCAGGAGTGAACGAAATACTAGGGACGTTCACGCTGAGCAATTTTCATTGGAGACACCCAAGAAAATTTATACATAACTATCAATACCTTGTTCACTCCTGCTGTGGAGATGTAATTATTTTCAATTCCGCGCGTATTTCTCAGTTGTCAAATATTGCGAATGGCCACGACATTTCATAATGGTTAATATTGAAGGAAATTGCTTCTCATTTTATTCTTCTTAGAAAGTTTATGAGTTTAAAATTTTGGGTTTTGGACCGTATAATAAATACTCCCTGTTCGAATTAAAATCTGCGTCTAATTGCTCGTTTTCAATAAAAGCCTTAATAATGGCAACACAATGTATATGAGACAGGTATGTCATTTTTAATAATGAATATATCACTAGAAAGGTGTAGTCTTATGACACAATAAATATAAAGCCTTAATACAAAAGTTTTGGAATGCATCGAACACTACTCGTAATGCTCACAATCGTGCATCTCCTGTTTGTGTGTTACGATGTGACAGTAAAACTTTTAAAGTGACAGCTCTTGGCCATTCAACTTTCTTCATGCATTCTGCCACTTTCGATTCGTGTTTATCTCGTATACGAGTAGTACATATTTTCCGTTATTTGACCGAAATAAGATGCCGTTGAAGTTTAATGCATTAATGGAGGCTTGTGATTGTGAGACATACATTTATTTTATTACGTGTAAGTGAAAATCTGCATAGTTGCACATTGATCAAACGTAGTCTTTGGAATGATACAAGAATTAAAAGAACAGCAAGCGTGATTAGTACATGAATAACTTTTCTAGTTATTTTATTTCGTTTAGTTTGGTTGTTTTGTGAGTAGGTACTTAGTATAATATTAGGTAATACATATTTTGAGCAGGTATTTAGTACATGTGTAATTGCTGTGTTGTATTTATTATACTTAGTATTAGATTTAATCGGAAATGTGATTGAAAAATAATATGGCATTTTTGTTAATGTCAATAAAAAAGGTTATGTATTTTTGCCTCCTTCGTTATCTTTCATATTTACAGGGATGTTCAAGAATCCTTACAATAAATAAGTATATGTCAATTGTTCTAACACTATTCTCTAGCTTATTACCTTACCTACAAAGAGTTTCGATTAAAATTCGCTTCATTAAGGTGATATCAGACGGTTCACTCGGATGAATGTTCACTCGCGTGAATGCTTCATTTTTGTTTCATTCCATGTTCACACAGCAAAGTTGGAATGACATAGAAATGAACATTCACTCCGCATTTCTGTCAATATGGCGTTCAATGAAGTCGTGTCTCGAGGAATAAGTTTAGTTTGTGATCATTTAATCAAGGAGTTAAAGTTCAAATCACTGATTAGAGACTTCATAGAATTGGCTCGGATTGTTCTATCCTTATATTCATCAAGTTTGTGATTCCACAAACATTGATAATTTTTGAAGTGTTCCAAAAATAACTAAGTGTTTTGCTCGTTCCACTTGAAAACCATTTTTCCTGTCGTATTGCAAAATTACTTTAACGAAAATACGATGATACTTTTAAAAACGAATTGGACGGTAGACGATAGATTTAAACGCTCGAGTAGCAAGTGAACAGTTCATTTCATGTTCAGACGGAATGAACTGTTCATTTTCCGTTCATTCGGAGTGCGAGTGAAAGATGCCGAATGAAAATATCCAACATTGTTGGATCGGTTCACTAATGAATTCATTCGGCACTTTTGTTACACTCCGTGGTCAGACGTGTCATTTTAAGTGAAAGATGCCGAATGAAACGAAAAAATGAACGAAGAATGAACCGTCTGATATCACCTTTACTCCAAGGATCTGTGCGGAAAGTGCAGGTACTTGATTTACATGGGCGTGCCTTGCCCTCAGACGCCTTCGCTTTCTGCACAAACATTATGCTTAATATCGGAGTGGCCAGGGTGCTCAAAAATATCTGAACATGATGTTTAGCCAATTTGGCAATCACTAACACTTAGTAGCGTATCGTAGTTTTCCCTCTCTGTCACTCTTTCATATTAGTGCGAGAAAAAATCGTTTACGATTGACGATTAAGCGTTAGCGATTGGCAACTTGTCTAAGCACCTAGGTCTCTTTTAGTAAGGGCGTTAGTGTGCATGTTCATATATTTTTGATCGCCGTGGCCGCGATATATCTGGCAACTGTTCCGAGAATCATTAACTATGCCAGTTGATACGCTAAACTCCTATTAACGTCTAATAGCCACTTAAAACGAAGATCATATTTCCACACCTAAGTGTTAAGTACTGTCATAAACTGTTGAGAGATTTGCTAATATTATTTATTTGTCAGGTGTCACAAGGTAGTAGACCACTTCACCCTATTAAACGTCCGAAGGCCTATCGGCCTATCGCGAAAGTGCGCAATGGTCTAGAAAGGAAGGAGGGTCGGTAGTGGAAGTGGAAGTACTTACGAACTTAACTGAGTGGGTCTCAAACTTTGAAGTCAGGCGCGGCGGATCCAGGGGGGGGGGGGGGGCAATATATTTCCGGGATCTGTCGCAGTCATTCTCACGAAAGCGTAATCGGATTGACAGAGACAAACGGACGTATATTAAATTTAATTAAAGCGGACGTGAAGGAAATGAACTAAATAAATGCTATCAGCTGGCTACATCCTGTCATAGCAATATTTGCATACTAAATATTATAAATTAGTAAATAGGATAAGTTTAGGTTTTTGTTGGCAATTTTAGGATGAGCAATTGAGCATTATTAAAGAGCCTACTTTCTTTCAAAGTAGTTTCAGTCAAAGTTCACTCTTTATTTTACAGAGGAATAAGGCTTAGCCAAAATTTCAAAGCAAATGAGTGGCTATATGCCGCGAATTTCGAACTTCGTATATTTCGAGGATTTGTCTCTGTCGATCAAATGAAGGCGTCATTAGTGACAGTGACAAGTGACAGAGACCAGACCACTGTCTTTCGAAACGGTAGCCATAGTTCTTGTTCTTTTACCAAAGGGTGAAATATTTGAAAGGTAACCGACTAACCGGTAGTCCTCATAAAGTAAACCTAGTTTTTTCGCAGTGTTGCAGGGCGCAACATTGTAGTATTGCGTGCATAGATACATATGTGGAACTATATACAGATGGTCAATTAAAGATTAGAAATATCAAGAAACCGAAACGGATGGTTAAGCCACTTGAAAACTTACCAGTTAATGAGTCAATTAAGAGTTGGTACATAAACGAACTAAAATTGGTACCACATTGTAAAAAATTGCTGCTCAATTGGCAAACACTTCTAAGTTTCGTTAATAATTTCTAAGGCATTATTATTTTTTTGTTTTAACCTCTAACAGCCCAGAGGCCTATAAAATGGTCTCATCAAACAAAGAAATTTGATTTTATTTCCTAAAGTATGAATCCAAAATTCATTGGCAAATTTTATTGTCTGGGAGGTGGGGGCAGGAGGTTAAAACTCTAAAATTATTGAATGGCTCTTAATGTTAAGTACTACTGAAAATCTATGCACGAAATTAATAATCCTTTTGAGATCTAAGGCTCTTCTCTTTTTACAAGTTCCTTTGAAAGAAAGTGCGTTATGAAAGTTCTGTTAATGTTATTTTTTTTTTGTTTCAGATTACAATGGATTTGGAATTTCGGAACTTAAAATACTCGGTTCGCAGTCGCTTATCGAAAGGTAAGTGTTTCTAAATGTAATTGTACAACTTCCTATTCATCGATAAGAAATATCGACTTTAGCAGCATCCTTACTGACAGCTCTGTTGGCCCGGCCGGTACGATGCTTTTGACTCCACAACAACTTAGGTTTTTTTTTTAAAGCCGATGCTCAATAGGATGAGTACCTACATACTTAAGTCTCGAATCTGCGCCTGGGCTAAGTTTATTCGTCTGGCTTGTCATCATCATCAGCCTTTTTCAGTTCACTGCTGGACATACGTCTTTTATTTCCTACGCGCATGGATGGGAGGTATTAGTTCATAATCGCCACGCGGGTAAGCCGGTTGTGGATTACAGTAGTGTGTCCATTGAAGATTTTTTCAGCCTAGTTGGTAGTGACCCTACCTACGAAGCTGGGGGTTCCGGGTTTGAATCCCGGCGAGGGCATTATTTGTGTATTTATTTATTTATCACAAATATTTGCTCCTTGGTCGTGGCTGCCTATGTATTGAAGTATCTATCTATTATATATATCGTCGCTTGGTATCTACATCACAAACCTTAATTAAGTTTACCGTGGTGGGACTGGGACTATGTCGATTTGTGTAAAGATGTCCCAAGATATTTTACAATAGGTAAAGTAGAGTAGATACATATGGGCTCGTTACTTATGATGAATAGTTTAATATGGGACATACTTATGGATTTTATTTTGATTTATGAATATTGTTGAGTGTTTCGTGATGTCTTTTCAGACCCTACCCACCCTCCACCCCTTCTCCATCATGATCATTCGGGATACAGAAATTAGTTTTACCTAATGGGACCGCATTTAGGCACATTACAAAGTTATCGGCAACTGGCAACATATACCTACATAATATATGTAAGTCGTTTATGTATCTTATGTGTCCGAAGCCATTGTACCCATATACTGTACGCGTCTGTATACTCAATAATACTTCAAGCCTTATTGGACTTGCTGAAGGACTAGGTCAAGTTGTGTAAGATCGAACCATTATAATGTACAAATGTACACTAACCTTAATTTTTACCTAACATTGCTCCATAACTTGCGAACATTAAACCTAATACGTAAAACCTCCTAATTTATCTACATACATATTAGCATTAACTAAAGTACTCAAGGTCGTGAGTTTTCACCGATGTTATGTCTAATATTAATTAGGTAAGATAATAAGATTACCACTGCTCGACACTGCACTTGTACATTATGTCAAAGTGACAAGGATTAATATCGAATATAGAAATTTTTGGCAGCCTCCGTAGCTCGTATCCCGGCGAGGGCATTATTTGTGTATTTATTTATCACAAATATTTGTTCCTTGGTCATGGCTGTCTATGTATTTAATTTACCCTGGGACTAGATTGATTTGTGTAAAATGACCCAAGATATTTTTTCTTTTTAAGTTTTCGTCTGAAAGTGACTTTGATAAGATTCATTGTAATTTGAGGCATTGCAAAAGCGAAACAATAAAAGAAATCCAAGGAGTCTACTACGAAATTCGTAATTCATCAAATACAACATAACATTGCCCACTTCAAAAATACTGTTTCAAATTTCTTATAAAATCATCACAATGACATTCAACGGATTCACGTAACGATGCTAAACAGGTACTATTGTATTAAATCAATTATTTTTTGGTGGGCAAAATACAATAATTACAATTATGGGCAATGTTAATAGGCTTATGTAACACGACTTTATGGTATTTTAGTCTTTTTCACGTCAATATCCATGAGTATCTAATGGAGATAACTACATGATTATCTGGTGAATTCGTAATAGCCCTATAGTGTGTTTTCAGATGTTACCTACTAAAACTGCGACACAAACTGCGTACACCTTATCTTCTGTTGTTGGATAACAATTCTAATTAAATGAGACGCATACAACAATACACAAATCGTTAGCAATAATTACATGTTAATCGATACTAAACGTCTAACGCAATTAATAACAGACGACAGATAATTAGTATAAATTTCGTAATGTAACACTAACCTACCAATCGGCGTCCGTCAATCGATTAATAATTAATTATAACATTTAGTTTAGGCTGATTTTGGTAGACCGCTAGTGGAAAACCGGTGTTGTAGTTCGATTCCGTTTAGGTACGTTTTCCGTGACGTCATACGTACTTCCGGGTTCTTTCAGAAAAGTATTTTTTTTACCGTACCTTGCCTTTTTAACTGTAGCCGTACCTTGACTTGGCAAGTATTGGTTATGATAGGTTTTACTCGATACATAAAGCAGGATGCTTAGCCAAGTTGCCAATCGCTAGCACTTAGTCGCCAATCGCAGCTAACTGTCTTTGTTGCTCTAATATGAAAGAGTGACAGAGAGGGAAAACTACGGTACGCTACTAAGCGCTAGCGCTTGGCAACTTGGCTAAGCATACAGGCCTACTAGGTACCGCGAAAATCGAAATTCGTAAATTTCGAGAATTTTTCTCTGTCACTCAAACGAAGGCGTCATTAGAGTGAGAGAGACAAATTCTCGAAATTTACGAATTTCGTTTTTCGCGGTAGGGCCGCTGGCGATAGACCTCGCTCCAATAAATAAGTGCGACTGCGATAGGATGCTTTACTTAACGAGTAAAACCTAACGTACTATAATGAAATGTCAATACGAATCGAATCTCGCGTCTTCGTGAATGAAAGGAGTTGTGCTGAAAGTAACAGCGTCTCTTTTCTCTAATAACGAATAGTGCATTTTTATGCAATATACGTATATGACATGTAGTACATACCTTCTGTCCGTAGTTATATGTTGAGCGGAGATTGATAACATGACAAAAATTACCGAACACCTTGTTATGATCGAAAATCTTTATTTTTGCCCGGTCTCTGTGACTGGTAGCTAGACAGGTCTCAGAAGAAGTGTACGTTCCGGTAAAGGAAAAATGGGAAAGGCGGTTTTCAACACAAGCTGATTGCGTACAAAGTCAAATTTAATTGTGGTACGAGCGTCGCTGTTTGTGCAATTTCCTTTTTTTTATTGGTCGGATGATGCCGAAATACCATATGTTCATACACTGTAACATATATTATAGTAACCATTACAACAATAGTAGATTGTGAAAATTAAAAAAGGCCGCAAAAGCATAAATAAAACCATTTTTCCCGGAACATTATTAGGCCCAGTGATATGGAAAATTGGTTTGTTTGTAATGTTTGTGTCTGAGTTTTAGGTATCGGCACGAGAGTTGAAATGAATGATTACACACACATCCATATGAAGTATTACTAATTGCAAAAATGTAGTGAATGAATGAATGACTTCCGTCAAAATATTGAAGCAAATCCATTGAACAAACTTTTAGTCAATCATAGGGTGCGGCTCCACTGAGGCGGAGAGGAGCGGAGATGTGCAAAATTGGCCAATGAGACCGCACGACAGTGTTTCGAATTTAGAATTTGAAGAATGTAATTGGTCAATTTTCCACATCTCCGCTCCTCTCCGCCTCAGTGGAGCCGCATCCTTACAGTTACAATTGGGTTTGCTGTCAGTACGAAAAAGAACACTTATTTCAAATTCCCCGTGTGTTTACATGACATGTTGATGTGTGGTGCGTGGCCTCAACTCTCGTGCCGATACCTATACTAAGCCGTGTGTCGCAGGACCGTCATTATCAGGCCTATATCCAGCAGCTTTCGACTGATGATAATTCGGTAATTACCTGGCCCTTCTCACGGAATTACCTTTCCAATTATTTGTAATACAATTAAGGAAAACAACCACGTCCGTAGTTCATCTACAAATTTCCCTAATCGTAATAATATAGATGTGACATGTCTAAGCGTTTGAGCACGTTGTGGTTACCATTGCGGATGTACAAGTAATGAACCGCATTTGTGGTATACCTACGTAGGTACAGTCGAGCTTACAAATCTGTACTCGCACAATTTTGCACTTTAATTCAGCGGATTGAGGTGAAGGAATGTGTACATAAATAAATATGAACACGGTACAGTGCGGTCCTACCAGAAAAAAGTTACTACACTACATGATTTTGTGTTATATGATATGTATCTCTAAATTAAAAACCTATTCGTCATGTCCATTACGAAAAGCACTGATAAACGAAATTAAGTTACCATTTTCATTTGTTGATGGACTTTATTCATTGAGTGTTTTTATTGAAAAAGGTCATGCCTTAGTGCTTCCTAATTTATGCAAAGCCTACCAATTAATAAGCTTTGATTTCAATATTGCATAACATCATAAGGCTAACGACCCGCCCCGGCTGCGCACGGGTACTATACCTACATAAAAACCTTTCTCTTGAATTATCCTACCTATTAAAAAAAATCTCATCAAAATCCGTGGCGTAGTTTTAAAGATTTAAGCGTACAAAGGGACAGAAAAAGTGACTTTATTTTATACTATGTAGTGATAAGGAAGTCTCTACTGTAAGGAACAGGGTAATGTTTTCAAAATGACGGGCATTTGTCCGATCCTTGAGAATGTTATTCTAATGTCAAAGTCAAAGTATAGCTTTACTTGACAAGTACTTAGATGTCATCATAGAACAGTGTTTATCTTTCTCGCTTGATCAATCAAATAATGGTGTTATGTATTTAATGAACTCATTACCTATTCATTATCATACCACGTGTTCTTTTTTATATGAACGTAATTGTCGATTAACCGCGTTTAGTATTCAATGCTCAAGTGACATTGCATAATGCTGCGATGTCCTATCTGTTCATACGTCATCATAGTAGAGGTCCAAATGGAAAAAATTGTGCGCTGTGAGTTACAGTTTTGTTATTTTTACCAGAGCTAGAGGGTGTAAAAATAAAAAATTTTAGATGTGGAGGGAAAACCAATTCCCCCCCTGAACGAGTGGGGAGGGGGGTGAATGTGCAAACGGAAGGGTTATGTTTAAAAATTTTTCGTCTAATATTTAAGCCTACTATTCATTGTTTGGTATCATTTTCATATAAAACAGACACGGGGAATTCATTTTTGATAATAAACATGAGGGTTTTCATACATAAAAAAATAATTATTGGTATAAAGGTAAAATAATCACCGTTTTTATTTTGATTGTTTCGTTATATAAGTATTACCAAATAAATATATGAAAATAAAAAAAATACTACAAGATAGCACATTTAATGGAGTTTTTAAAAATATATACTTTTTGGAACTTTCCATGCAAAAATAAGTTGTAAAAAAATTGCACCTGTCGCGTACCTCGAATAAAAAATGCTTTGACTTATTGTTGACAGTACGTTTCTACTGCGGGAATTTAGCGATTTTGCGTAAACGAAATACTCCATAATGTCTGTTAGGGCAAATTGCATCAACCTGGGTTAACCAAGCACCCCGGGTTAAGTGTTTATTTCACACGGAATTTGATAATTGATACTTATGAAGTAAGTACAGGACCCGGCACTATAGAGAGGATATCCGAAACATCAGCCTATGTGATATTAGAATGGCTCTTGATCAGCTCAAAAATAACAGGGCGTCTGGGGAAGACAGAATTATAGCTGAGCATCTGAAGCCAGGTGGTAAACTAATCCTTATGGCCCTTCAGAAGTTGTTCAACTCCGGAAGGGAGAACGCCTTAGGCAAGAACAGAAGAGTGGTGGTACTGTTCTTGAAAAAAGGTGACAACGCCTTATTGAAGAACTACCGATTCATCTCACTTCCGACCAATTTTTATAAGATGTTTTCAAGAGTCATTAAGAAACGTCTTGCACGCAGGTTTGATGACTCCCAGCCTCCCAAACAAGCCGGTTTACGAATTGGCGTTTCGTAAATGTTATACAGAAGACCGAGGAATAAGTATAACCTGCCCCTCTGTTTAGCGTTTAGCGTTTGTGAACTACGATAAGGGGGGTTTCCATGACGTACTAATGCGGTTTAATTTAGGTCGAGAGAAAGAGACAAGGCTATACGAGGCGTGTATCACTGCCCCTTTCCCAGAACCTAAACTGAATCGCATTAGTACGTCATGGTAACCCCCAAGGCCTTCGATTTGATCGTAGAGCCAAGTAGACTACCGCTATTTCGAAATGTTGAGGTGTTTGTACGAAAGCGCCACTAGCTAGCTTGAAGCATATTATACTGCAGCGGGGAGTCAGGCAAGGAGGCGTCATCTGCCCTAATCTGTTCACCGCTGCACTGGAAGATGTCTTTAAGACTGGATTGGAAAAGGTGAGTATCAACATAAACAGCGAGTACCTCACTCACCTTCGATTCGCTGATGATACGGTGGTCTTGGCTGAGACCTTGGAAGATTTCAGTACGATGCTCGCTGACCTCAGTAGCGCCTTCGAGTGAGTTCGTCTTAGGATGAACATGGATAAAACGAAAATCATGTCAAATTCCCATGTAGCACTAACTCCCGTAATAATCGGAGACTTTACACTCGAAGTTGTAGACGATAATATACCTAGGACAAGCTACCCAGTTAGGTACGTCCAACTTTGAGTAAAAGGTCAATCATCGAATCCGACTAGGTTGGGCAGCGTTTGGGTAGCTACGACACATCTTTTCGCCCAATATTCCGCAGTTCTTGAAGACAAAAGTATTTGATCAGTGTGGCAACACACACTGAAACCACAGAAAGCTTAAAGTCACCCACAGGGCAATGGAGAGGGCTATGGTGGGAGTCTCTCTGCGAGGTCGTATTAGAAATGAGACGATCTGCAGCAGAACCAAAGTATAGCTCCATAGCTCTCCGAATCACTAAACTAAAGTGGCAGTGGTCGGGGCACATTGCGCGTAGAACCGGTGGCCAATGCGGCGGCCTCGCAGGTGGAAGGCACAGCGCGGGTAGGCCCCCCACAAGGTGGACATTGAAGGTCTCAGGAGTCCGCTGGATGCGAGTGGCGCAGGACCGGTCATTGTGGCAATCTTTGGGGATTCCTATGTTCAGCAGTGGACGTCTTTCGGCTGATATGGTAATAATGATGATTTATAAAGTAAACGTTTAACAATTGATTGTCAAATTCCATATGATATAAACTTTTAGGGTGAACTGGGTTAGTTGTTTAGTCCCGGTTAGTGAAAATTACCTTTATTGTCTTTGGTAATGAGATCATTACCTAATGACACTTGTAAAAATGATTACCCATTCCGATTCATATGATCAGATACTACCTATATATCATACATGTGATCAGATAGACCAGATATATATCTAATATACACGCGGTATACAATAATCGATAAAATCTAAAAATAGAATCTGATCAAATAAAATTCTTAATAATCTTAGGTTATTTAAAAAAAGAAGATCAGAAAATATTCAATTTACTTTCATATCCATAAATATTTACAATTGTAATATGAACAATAATATGCAAGTACGAAAATATGTATAATCTATGAACAGTTGCCGGCACAAGTCTCTTTTTTGAGATTACGCGGAGGTTTTTGTTGGAGGTACGCGTCAGGTATTTTTTTTTCAGTGATTTTTTGTATGAAATACTACAAAATGTGTATATTTTTAAAAACTGCAATAAATATGCTATCTTACACAATTTTTTTAAATTGGATAAGTTTGTTTTTTAATACTTATATGACGCTTAAATTAAAATAAAAACGGTAACTTTTTTACTTTTACTCCAAAAACTCTACATTTTTATATGAAATTGCTCATGTTTATGATAAAAAATGGATTTTCCAGGTCCGTTTTACACGAAAATGATACCAAACAATGCATAGTAGGCCTCATTAATTAGTAAAACAATATTAAACGCAACCCTTCCGCATGCACATTCACCCCCCTCCCCCCGCGCTCAGGGGGGGAAATGGTTTTCCCTCCACATCTAAAAACAACTATTTTGAGACCCTCTAGCTCTGGTTAAAATTACAAAACTGTAACTCGCAGCGCACAATTTTTCTCAACTTTGTATGGACCGTGACCCCTACTATCATAAACATCGTATCACATTGGGTCATTTGTAATGACTTATTGGCGTTTTTGTTCATATACTTTAGTTGATCCCTAATTTTACTAAAGAGAGTAAGAAGAACTTACTTACTTCTTAAGAGTAACTTAGATTTTTTGTGATTTCTTTATGCACTGTTTAACAAATGTTTATTCACACCAATAATTGTTTTTTTTCTTAAGTGCCTAATATTCAACAATAAGCTTTGAAAACAACGCATTCGGTATGCTGCCGGTTCATATTATGTTGCAAATAAATATAAATGATATACAAAGCACGCCTTAGAAGTGTACCTAATATTACTGGCAAAATTTGATTTATTTTGAATTACACATCAAAAAAATATACACAAAATTCAGTGTATGAAAAATAGACTTCTCACAAAATTCGTCATAGATACAATACAAAACGCCAATTTTATAGGTAATGACCTAATACAATACTATAAGATGACAACAACTTAAAGACCAAACGAGCATTCGCTCATTCTACCCCCACTGTACGAAATTCGTTCGTTACACAAATTCGTCGAATTTCGTTGATTTTAGAGTGGGGGATATTATGAGCGAATGCTCGTTTGGTCTAAATGCACCCTTACATGACACTCCCGTGGTCTGCGGGCAACGGCACGATGAAAAGGATTTACTTGTACTTTATTTTTAGGTGAATAGGCACCTTCTGGGCAAACTACTCCTCATCGTAGGCCACGTCTCTGCCCTTGGCTAGTCTGTGGCCATAAAGTATAGTGTGGCCATAAGTAAGACTATTTCAAATAAAAAAAAAATATTGGTGTGAGCGAGGTGCATAGAAAGTAAATCCGCGTTAATGTAGGTAGCTCACGGTGTAAAATGTAATTGTTACATTATTTAGGCCTAATTTATGAATGTTTGAACCATTCCATCCATTGATACAGAATTCCAAACCGATTTCATCAATGCGGCATGTCCAGTCGCGATCAGATATATCGTAGCGTCCCGAGCGTTCGAAAATATCTGAACACATCTTTATTGCCATAACGATTGCCGTGTTTAGATATTTTTGAGTGCTCCGGACACTACGATATATATCGTAGTGCGACTGTACTTGTAGCGGTGCCGCGTAAACTCGGAGTGACAACCCTCTGGCTATTAAAGTGCTCATAAATATCCGATCTATACAGTAGTGTCCTTTTATTATTTGTTTTGTATTTGTCTTTGAGGTGCAATAAAGAGTTATTGTATTGTATTATAATGTCATAAAAAAAAGTGTAAATACAAACAAAATGAGTGGTTACAGTTTTATTGAAAATTAGAGCGTTTCAGTCGACAAAATAATATTGGTGGTGGCTCTTCCTACATGCTTTTCATCACGCCTAAGCGATGTGATTCAAGTTCACTGTTCGAGTTTAAGTCATCCCAGATTTTGAGAAGTAATTTAGACCATTTTAGAGAAGTTTTGTGAGAACACATGGTTTTATTTAATTTTTTAGCCACACGTGCGATGAAAAACATTGTGTGCCACGGGCGGTACAAGAATTATGAACTCGTGTGAAGTAAAGCCCGCACCTTCAACTTTCCTTTCACATTTGTTCACAATTTCTTATTTACCGCCCTTAATACACAATGTAGTACTATAACAAGCTCCGTAGGTACTACTTGGCAGTGACCCTGCAGAAACTAATAAATATGGCACATGGTTACTATGATATGATAGGTATATTGCAAATAAAAAGCGTGAAGGTAATAAAGAGCATGATTAAGAGGGTCTATCGATAAAATACTCGTTGTGAATGACAGTGACCCACATACCCTACTATATATGTTTACCATTTATATAAATCAAAGACACTAGATGAACTTGCTATTGCACTTGGTATTTGCATTATTGGTTACGTCAGCTAGTAGAAGTTGCGTCATTAAGGAAAAAAAATAAAAAAGGTTAAGAGCTAAGGTGCAGCATTTTTCAGGAAGAATTATATGCCCAGTTATTTTTATTTCAATAAAAAAACATTGATCTTGGAAGTTTAACTTGGAATCGGAAGGATTTCCGGACCAGAAATCGAATTATACTATGGTGGAAATAGTTAGTGGGTCAGTGACATCATTCTCTTACAAATTTTATGGGAAATAATGACATTTGTGACTTTTCTAGGCGGAATTGTTTTGGTCCAATGTAAGCTTTTTATACAGGTTAGAAATATAGTAAAAAGTTTACCAAATTTAACTATTTTTCGCATGCTGTTTGTTTTTCAGAATCCGTAAACGCCAATCTGAAAGACCATGCATCGATTTTAATTTATTAAAGATGTAGGTGTCCTGGATCCCACGAACCTACTAACACCCATTTCGTACATTTTGCTAACTTAATTTACTTAAAATGCTAAATCTTAATTCTCAACCGTGCACAAATGTCATTATGTCGAATATAACTGTCGGTAAAATATGACTGTATTGTGATATTAATGCAATTGTAATGCGTAAATGCTCTTGCGTTTAAATTCGTAATTTTCATGAATATTGCGAAACGGTCTGTCTGTCTATTCATATATATGTTTAGGTAGGTACCTATAAGCATTGGGCACTGCAGCTGCGCTATTGCGACATTATATTCAACCATATTTCTAATCAACTATTTGTCATCTATTTTGAATTAACTCTCAAATTATGACTAGAAAATTAATTGTATGTGTTTTATTCGTATTTAAGTATTTAAGTTCGGTTTTTTATAGTTTATGAGTGTCACGATGCTGAACGAATTAATTTCCGATACCTAAGTATACAAATTTTGTAGGTATTTGTCTCTGCTCAACATTACTATTTCAAAATATTTAACAATTACGCACCGATAAGTTGTGATAAATCGAATATAATGCTGTAAACATGGTTTACAGCCATAGATATGTTTACAGTATACATTGGTGCCCAAAAATCATAAATAAACTGAGAAGTCATAATTAAGTGTAAGTAATATTATACCTTTTAATTACCTAATTAAATTATTACCGATACTTTTCATTAATCGCTTTTTCACATCTTTGTGGCTATCCTTAGGTACAGAACATAATTCACGTTTAGTATCTTTATACTTAGACATAACGGAAGTTTTGAACTATAGTAGCGAGTACGCTACTATACTGATATTATAAGGAGCTGTGTACAAAAGTCGGTCTACAAAAGGCGGCATTAATACTTTGTGTATTAAAATCAAAGTGCTTTAACCTTTTGTGAGGTAATAAAATCACACCTATTATACTTTATATGTAAATGGAAATATTGAACCGGTAATGAATTAAGAACAAATATGGTTTTATGAAGTGCTTTATGAAACACGTTCGCTAAAGATAAGTTAATGTACGTATAATGTGCACTCGACTAAACATAATGTAAACGGTCGGAATCGAAATAGTTTGAAGTCGATTTAAATTGAAATATTTATACAGTGTGTGGCACATTTATACATTTATTTATACAGTGGTGTTTAAATTTTCGCCCCGGTCGTAGGACCGGGCGAAAATTTAAACGGTACATTAATAAGCTGATCAACAATCATTTCCACATATTGTAATAAAAAAAAAACTATTTTTGTAATTTTTTGTTCATGTATTTTTCATTATTATGGGTTCATTTACTTGAATTAAAAGTTATCAATAACTTATCATTTTTGAGTCATTGAAAATGCACAATTTTTTTTAAACCATAACAAATTAGTGTAAAAATAAAAACAAAATTATTGTTATGACTTCGTACCTGGTATACTATCAAGATGTCTTGCGACTGACAAGCTACGACATCGTGATGCCAAGATACAGTACTAAAAGTCCATAGCTTTGAATGGCAATATCTCCGAACTTAACCACTTTGAAACACCGGGACCTTTACAGGATTATTGCCGATAGTCTAAGTAGTCATTCATTTCACTTTTCTCCCGTGTTAAAGGCCACACACTGTATAACAAGTTTGACATATTATTAAAATACTTATCTGTACTAAAGTACCAACTGTTTCTCTACGCAATTAACTAAGTAGTACCGTCATGGTAAGGCATCTCGCAGACGTCATGACATGTAAGTGATCTTAATTAACCGTTAGTTCAAAGTCAATGTACGTTTAATAGTTGTAATCTGCGGCGATCAATTACCAGTTTAATAAATAGTCCGTGTGCAGCAAAGAGTAATAGTCGGGGGAAGAAAAGTTTTTGGTCACATTAAATCCTACAGTTTCGGAAGCTTTTTCTAATGAATATTTAGGGTATACAGATTCACACCATGCAATAATCCCCAGTGCCGCGCGAGAGCTTCTCATCCAGTCGAGGACTTGAAGGTCAATAATTGGAACAGCACGTTCAATAATTTCTACCCTCGAGATTATGCATTCATTCTATTGTTTCAGATGATTTATAAATAAGGAAAAAAAAATCCCCAGTTTTTTCGTAAAGCTTATACAAATAAAACTATACCTTAATTGTTTTTTCCTTATTTGATAAAAAATATAACTTACAAAATCTTGCGCAATTCGAAAATTTGGTGATTGGACCAAAATAAAGATATAAACGTCTTAGTAACTTTTCTCCGCGGTGACAAAGTTGCATCTATTTTTTTTTCACTGTTATTATTTTATTTTGCTTATAAGACGTTTCAATGCAAACGTACAGCCACGATGATCTATTTCTTAGATAATTTGTTTATTAACACGCAAAATAAAAATAAAATATTTGAAATATATTAAGTGCTTTACGAGCAATCGACATTAACAGCTATAATCTTAAAACGAATATTTTTTAAATCCCGCCTTCCCGCGTATGTGCCTACGACACGTGTGCGGCGATGCCGTGCGCTGTGCGTGAAAGAGAGAGGTATAGTTATATATACAGGGTGTAGCCAATAATAGGAGCTTTAAATTTAAGCGATGAATCTTTGGACTATACGCAATTACCTAGACCTTATCATAATGCTTCAAAGTTAACCAACTCTGAGATAATATATAGCACTTCAAAGTTGCAATACATAATCAATGTATTTAACCATCGTTAAATTGTCGTTAACGATCGTTAGATGTCTTGGTACAAGGTGGTTTCTTGGTACCGAGGCCAAGTTTCATAATCTACTCAATCGAAACTAGTTCTTAAGCCCAGGTATAAAGAACAACTAATCGCGTGAGAACACGTTTATTTTGACAAGTTTGTTTTAAAATTCTCCAAAAAGATGCCCTAGCAACAAAGAGGTTTTTACTTTATCATCGGAAGTTTACAATGACACCTCGAAAAAGACAGCGAACCTAGCACATCTTGGGTTTGATTGCCGCTCGCGAAATTGTCGCGGCTACTCGTCTCGTTTTGATTGTATTGATTAAAAAAGCCACGAGATGGCCGTGAGTGACTATCAAACACAAGATGTGCTAGACCCACCAACGACTGTTTTGTACTGTAGAGGGGTGCCTGTCGTGTCGCATAACGTCGATTGTCCTAAAATTTTTTGGCCGAGAATGTTTGGCATAATGTTACATGGCATACTACTTGTTTAGCCTACTTAATTTTGCGCATACACGTTTAAAATACCTACACCATATTTATTCTAATATTCATTACTCGAACGTCAAATGACCTAAAGCATAATAATCCTAATGTTCATTGTAATAAATATTGTTTTCCCTACTACTCGAACTGTAAATTTTCACTGCGCCTACTTTTATCATGTCCGAAATTTCATTCAAAAAAGCATTTTAATAACAACATGCAAAACATTTGAACAACAGGGTGAATGGTTAAAAAAATATTCAAGTAATAAACTAGGGTAAAATCGACGTGGATTGGTTAGATTTCGAAGCTAGGGCGGAGTGAATGGCGTAGTCTTTAAATACTTAAGTATTTTTAATCAATCAGTGATCCGCGCTCAGGGTCGTATCTGGTGCAGCGTATTTCGTTAGCTATACAGCGCGGTAACGCTGCAGGCGTGATGGGAACGTTTGGGCCGGATACGATTCGGAGCGGTAGTTTGTGATTTTGAGTTTAAGGGATTATGACGAAGCCTGTTGCGGATTGCTTTATTGTTTGTTTTGTGCTGCTTAATTATTATTATTAATTTTTTGTTCCCACTTGACGAAGCCTGCGCTGTGGATTTGAGACTTGTTATTGATTCTATTGGTTTAGTATAAAATAAAGTCATAATTTTTTTAATCAATTGTTTAAAACTTTTTTGGTTTTGCTACAAAACCAAAAAAGGGGGGACGGGGGGCGAAGCCCCCACCAGGGGGCTCGGGGGGCAAAGCCCCCCGCATTAAAAAAGAAATAATCTGAACCTTCCCCTACCTTAACCTGTATAGGTTCGTTAGGTACCTTTTATCCCTTAGAGCGGAAATAGAAGCCCCGAGCAGCGGGGCTTCGTCGACCGATTCCCAGGTCAAAATTGCTCACTTAAATTCTTTGAACAACAGGGCTAATTATTCAGTAATAATTAAGTATAAGGAATCAAATTATTTTTTTAATTAGTTAAAGATAGGTAATCACTTTTAGTACATAAATAGTAGGAACATCACCATTATGAACAATAATTTTTCGATACATATACATTAGACATAAAGATCATTAGGACAAACAATATTTAGGAACAACCAAGTTAGGATTAACAATTTCGTCATAACAAAAATATGCGCAACAATGTTTATGCCATACATTTTTCGGCGTAAAGTTGTTATGCGACAAATTTTTCGAAATAAAAACATTATGACAACGAAACTTATTTCAACACTATATCATAGAGTAGATATTTCTTTATAAGCTAGGAACGGTCCTGGCGAGAAGTTTACTGCTGCTAGGGTGTGCTTGTCTAACGTCTTGTCGGATACCTAAAACAATCTTTTAGACTAGAAGAAATGGTAGAAAACTTTTTAATCATTACAATCGAAAAGAGGTGGGTATCTGCCAGTTGCTGTCTAACACAAGATTTGCTAAGCCGCACATGGCATATTTATAGCAGTCCCTTTGCTTTACCTAAGACAGGACAGTTGTAAGGTAACCATAAAAACATCAGTTTCCGGTAAAACCGTGATCGGTCATTGGTTAATCAAGCTTTGTTATGAAGTAGCCATAGCGACGTCAGCATCCGTGTAACTCGCGGGATCGGTCATTGGCCACCCGAGTTTTGTTATAATGTAACCATAGCAACGTCCGCATCGTTGTTGAACATAGTTCGGCAAAAGTCGTTGATAACGAATCAAGCTTTGTTGTAATGTAACCAAAGCAACATCAGCATTCGTGGAATTCGCGGACTCGGCCATTGGCTAACTGAGTTTTGTTATTATTTAACCATAGTAACGTCTACGTCATTGGTGAACAGATTTCGGCAAAAGTCGTTAATAACGAATCGATCCCGATCAGTACTGTGTACCGACTAATTTACGAACTGTAACAAGTGACTCAACAATCCCGGTTCGCGACTGTGTACCTTCTGTTTGACAATGACAACATCACTCGGCCTGTCCTTTCCTTTTTTCGTCTCTTTTTAATCAATATAGTCCAATAGGGACGGGTAGCCACGAGAAAGCCGAGTGTTTCAGTCACACACAAGATATGCTAAGCCCCCGGATACTTACACAATCGTTTTATAAGCCATTTGTCCCGTGTTTTGTTTGGCCATGGTCATTTCAATAGAAAGGGACACAATTCTGACGGGAGTCATCTCACGAAGACCGTTTTTGTTTTACTCTTCATTTAGATTCAATAATACGCGAAACCGATAGTACCTAAATGTCAATGTCAAATGTTCGACTGGACACATAATGTCTGCAGTACATTGCTGACATCTGCAATTCTCTCATTGCTGAGTCGTAGTCAATGCGCGAAGCGACGCGGACGCATTGCTGAGTAATTATTAAAATATTAATAATGATTTAGCGCGGCCCGGCCGCTGCTAACGATTTGTCACAATGGGCGAGCAACGTGAGCCCATTGTGAACGATTTCTTAGCCTTTCTGCAGCAGAAGCAGAAGCTGTTGCGGGATGGAGCGATGGACGGGGAGAAGGCTGTGCAGCTTAGTTTCTGGGCATCGACATTCACTGTCGATGACTACTGCGCAGCGAAGCAGGTGCTGTGCCAATGCCTCGGGATTGCCGGCACATATGTTCCTCACCGGAGAGGAGATGAAACCGGAGAAAAGACCCTTGGGGATATCAAGAAAATCCTGAAGGAGTACGAAGACCAGCTTCCGGAGTTCGTGAAGATGGGAGCTAGCCTGCCATCTGACCCTCTGGATGACGTGGACGTTCGCAGCTTGTCAAAAGAAATCGTGGCTCTAAAGACAAGACTTGCCGATGTAATTTTAAAGTTTGACGCGGCCCAAATAACGATTGCCGAGCTACGCGACGAAATCACTAGTTTGCGGAATAACGCTCCTACTCGGCAAGCGGCGTCAAATTTCAAGACCGTAGTCCGACCCGGCTCGTGTGCCGAGTCATGTTTGCGCGTTGTTGACACTGTAAAGTGTGTCGCGCGTGCCGATCCGCCGCCCGCGCAGCCCCCGCGCGTGCGGCCGCCTCATGTTTCCTCGAAGCAACGTAAGCGAGCTTATGCCGACGTCGTTGCTGGACAGCAAGTCGCAGCTGGCCAGGTCAACACACCCTCTAAGGCGGGTGAATTACGGGCTCCCAATAGGGAAAAGACCTCCCGCACCAGTGTGGATAAGGAGGGCTTCACACTGGTGGAAAAGAAGAATAAGGTGCGCAGGGCGCCTCGTAAGACTTTGTGTGGCACCGCCGAGCCGGTTAATTCTGGTCTTCGGGTCGCTACACCGGGTAAGGCGCTCTATGTTTCGCGCCTGCATTACTCCGCCGTGCCCGATGAAGTGGTGGAGTATGTCCGCCGGAAGACTGGCTTCTCGCTGAGGGTGCAGCAGCTGCGGTCGCGCCACTACGTGCACTTCAGCTCGTTCGTGGTGCGCGTGCCGCGCCCGCTGCAGGACACCATCGCGAGTGCAGACTTCTGGCCGAAGGGCGTTGTGTTTCGGCGGTTCCGGGGCAATCTGCCGAACCCTACGCCGGTTCAGATGACTCGACAGAGCCACGTTGTTGTGTCACCTAAATCTACTTAATGTTTGTTTTTTTTTTATATGTACTTTTATCTCTGTATTTTTATTTGTATCTCTTTAATTTTAGTTTCATGACGCATTGGTGTAAACTGTAATGTCGTGTAAACTTTTGTTTCAATAAATAAAAAAAAAAAAAAATTGCTGGGTCGATTAATTTTGTTAGAAAAATATACAAAATTTATTTTTGTTTTTAATTAATTAAAACCATTTGGAGTTAATTACTGATTAGTTAAAGGGTCTATGTTTTCATTTATTGCTCTTATTACAGGCCACACCCTGTATACATTTTTGAATAATTGTAACACCTCATTTTGCGTCGGGAATTAAATACAGGCCCCTAATAGGTTACAAGTTGTATAGGTGCCTACATTTTTAATAGTCAGTTCAAAAACTGCTTAATACCTATTTATTTTACTACTAATTTTTATTTAAGACGTTTCTACTTCCTTCCTACAAAATTCCTTCTGTAATTTGACGCACCGTCCTGTCTACATAGTACCCCACCTACGTTTATCCGCTGCCCTGCGGCCGGCCGCGCATTTATGACGTCAGCGCCGCTCCGATTTATTTTAACAATAACCATTTCGAAAATTGTAGGAAATGCTTAGAGTATACATAGGGGATTTTTTTGGTATTGTGCCACAACTAATTATTGACAAGAGGTACATTAAAAAAATAAAATGTAGAATTAATGCGCCTGCACGTAAATCAGTTAAAACTGTAAAAAAAATAGTTAGCATCGAGTCACTGACGTAATTTTTTCTTTGGATGAGTATCATAATTGTCGGGTCATTATAGTAAAAAATCACCATTTGTTTAATTTCTGTTTGATTGTTATGAATTTTAAAAATAATTTAATTTTTTCTGACTATATCTACGATTATTCAGTGGTGACTTTTTAAAATATTGTCTTAAATATTCAGTTAGGCCCCTCGGATAATAAATCCCTACTGTAGGATTTATTGTTTCTTTTTATTAAACAATTAAATCTTAATATTGATTTAATGAAAAAACCTCCACACATTTATCAGGGATAATTAGATTCATATATTCACAAAACGATGTTTTATCATATTCCTGAAATAAATATACTGTAGGATTTAATGTAATTTTCTCGAACAAGTTAAAGTTTAGCTCCCGGACTATAATAAAAATCACAGTGTTCAAATCATATTTACATGACGAAACATTTATGAATAATATATTTATTGAAAATACGTTCGTTGCAAGATTTGCGACAACTCAATACTTATTGATAAATTTTACGCTCATTATCAATTTTTATACATTATACCTACATATGTGCCGCGTGGTGACGTAGTTAAGAATTCGTTGTCACTACCCCAAGTATTCCTGAGGCTCTCGTAAGAGTCGACTAAGGGATAGGAGTTTTAATGAGCATTCATTTATTGCTGATTCATGATGGGCAGCGTCATTATACTCATCACGGCGGACAAATTATCACGATCGCCAACTGCTTACCCAGCCTGGCGATTATGGGCTTTACCTCCTAATGTATCCTCCATACGCATGAGTAATTGGAGAGGCCTATGTCCAGCAGTGGACTGAAGTTGGCTGATGATGTGATCAATTTAGAATTTAGGAAAATCTGAAAAATCAAGAAAATGTCGATGTAAAAGTAGAACGTCCCTTCATATCTTAAAGAACACTTTTTAAAATACGGATGGTGTCCGTTATTGAAATTAACAATACTTTTTTCGAGTAATGGGAAAAATAGATAGAGAAGTCATCAGAAGACCGAGTGTAGGTAATAAAATAACTTATAAAAAACGTCTCGATCGCGTTTACGTTTTCGTCGTCATTTGTATGAAATTGACGATGAAAACGTAAGCGCAATCGAGACGTTTTTTAAAGTTATTACCTACACTCGGCCTTCTGAAATTCATCTGTCAGAATACTATTCATTACAGGCTTAGCACATGATAGTGAGATAGATAAATAAATAAATATCTAGGGACATCTTACACAAACGACGTACGTACCGACCTAGTACCACGGTAAGCTCAATTAAGGCTTGGGATGTGGGTGACCAGGCGACGATATATATAATAGATAGATACATGTAGATACTTAAATACATAGACAGCCATGACCAAGGAACAAATATTTGTGATAAATAAATACACAAATAATGCCCTCGCCGGGATTCGAACCCGGAACCTCCAGCTTCGTAGGCAGAGTCACTACCAACTAGGCTACGGAGGCTGACCCTGCTAAAGTCAGCCCTATAAAGCTAGTTAAAACTTTTCGCAGCTCGCGGAAAGCGTCGTGACCATGGCTGCATGACTGTTCCCAATGTATACACAGTACATGCACAATGCTTAATGTATTCTATGCAAATGAATTTTTTGATCTGTCTTCGTTGCGTAGTGTCTCGGGTTTGACTGCACTGGCATACAAATGCAGTTACTACCGCGAAAATCCAAATTCGTAAATTTCGAGGATTTTTCTCTGTCACTCAAACGAAGTCGTCATTAGAGTGAGAGAGATAAATCCTCGAAATTTACGAATTTTGTTTTTCGCGGTAGGGCCGCTGGTCTGGACTATAATGCCTTTTAGGGTGATATCACACTTGCGATTCACTAGCGAGCGACGATCGAGAATAAAAATCCAAACCACTCAAAGGATGATAAGGCCTTAAATTGTTTATTTTTTTATTTTACAAATGAAATCAGCTAATACTAGTACGGTTAATAGTAGTAATGAAATCCAGGCACTATACTATACTACATACCTACTAACCTAAGTACATAGAAAAGCTACGATTTTTTTATTTCGTTATTAATACCAACGATTTAAAGGGGGTCATACATCAGGAGTATGCTCAGCTTTATAAGCATTTGTAAATTTTAAAGTAGTTTGTTCCAAGTGTACGGACAAATACATCGAAAACAATACGCAAATAAATCGTTCACAATTGTATAATTATGTTACCGTTCTATTACATAATACGTATGTCATTACACTATTGGCTATACATTTCATAATTTATAGAAGTTTATTCTGTATAATAGGTTTCTCGTAATGATCGCCATGTGGCCTAATAAGTATGTACTTATTAGGTATCTTGCATCTTAAGGTGCGTGCAAACCAAAAGAGCATTCGCTATTCTAACCCCCCACTCTGCGAAATTCGATCGTTACACAAAACGTGATTGGTTGATTTCGTAGAACGGGGGATAGAACAGCGAATGCTCTTTTGGTTTGAACGCACCTTTATCAGCCATAATCTGTGTGTAATAAATCTGCAAGACAATGCAATTTGTTTACGATAATATAAATAAGATATTATATGTCTCACCTCCATCCCTGAATAAAATATAATAGACGTCCTTTCTTTTACATGCATGGGGGAAAGGGTAGTGATAATTTTGAAAGAAGAAATTTTTATTGCCACACGACACGTACAACAGTTCAAAATATAGGTACCTACAAAAAGAAACACGATTATCTCCCTACAAAAAGAAACAGAACCATAAAATTGTAGCTCAGCATTTTGCTGCGAGACAGACTGGCTGTCACAGTGACAGAAAGAGAAAAGTACGACGTTTAAAAGATACGTTGGCAACTCTCGAGCTTTTCTACGAAAATATCGAATATATTTCGAGTTAGTGGATTTCCATCATTTCCATCACTTTTTGTCAATTTGGGTTGCAACCCGGAAATTAACCAGTAGTTGGTAATTCGAAGTAATTTGAATAGGTACTTTGAGAAGAATGTTTTACCGTTCTTATGCTGTCGAACAATTGACGTAGTTATGCAAAAGGGAAACAATGCGTGTGCATTGTTTCCCTTTTGCATTACTAAATTAGACGCAAACTGAAGTCAATTGTTCATTCCAATTAACACCTTAGATCAAAACAAACAAGTCCATCTTTAACCAAATTCGTGTGGATTGGTTCGTTGTTGCATAACTACCTACTACGTCCAATTTTGCTTGACAGTATAAGGCTTTGCCATTGTTTACAGATAATATATTGAATTGACCAGCTGTCAGGATTGACTTAATAGCGGTCGAGGACTGTAGGTAATAGCAGATATGGAGATCTGCTTAATTGCAATTTGACTTTCGTCAAAGTCAAATTTCGGATTCAAATGCTTGACGCTAACGCATTACTAAAGGTTAAGAATTATTGTTGTGCGTAAACACTGCTTCTATAGAATATGATTTATTACAAAGAGATAGGTATAGTATCTTAAATCTCACAATGTCATAACAGATGTGCTTAGAAAAAATCAACTGCGAAAGACTGATTGTCACGGTATTCGAACCCGCTCATCTGGATTGCCGGTCCAATGTGCTTCCAATTACACCAGACGACCTTCCGTCAATTAAATCTATCAATGAAATACATAACATGTGTATAATTTTCCTAGTTGCCCTAGTCATTTGCCCACGCGCATTGTACCTACCTACAGAGGATGAAGTAGTGTGAAATCAATGCCTGTAGTTGCGAAAATACCGTATGTCGGTAATTGATAAATTACTGGGTATTATACACCGTTAATAATACTATGCAAATGAATTATTGACTAATACAGAAATTACAGTTACCACTCAGTTCATCAAATCTAAAATACTCGTTTTCTTAGTTAGTAGATATAATTTATTTAGTTTTAATTTGATAGGTAACTTTGGTTTAGTTCTATTCTATGGCTATAGTTTATTTAGTTTTAATTTGATAATTTATTTTAATTTCATGTAAGATTTTTACGTATCAAATTACGCCAAAATCCTAAAAGCTCGAGTTCGATTATATGTATAGAAACATTACTGAGATCCCACCCAAAAATTAAATTAAGCGTTTATTGCAAGGATTGCTCGTTTGAAATATTGAATAAGTAAGATTGGAACATTATAAAGGTTACCTACCTTTATAATGCCTTTATAAAGCTAATTCGGTTTCCGTTTTTGGGTCATTTGCAGAAAAAGTGTACCTTTTAATTTTTTTTGCGATCATGGACTGTAATACATCATTTTACTCGGCATCGTGCGTACTTTTCTGTTATGAAACAAAAAAATTGCCCCTAATGTCACGAAAATAAGTATGTAAATTGAGATTACTCAGTTTAGTTACTCCCATACTAAATGTATGAAATGAAATGTAACGAAACTGATAAAAAAAATCTCAAATATGTTACAGAATTTTTCATACCTTTAGTATGGGAATAACTAAACTGAGAAATCTCAATTTACATACTTATTTTCGTGACAATAAAAGGTACACTTTTTCTGCAAATGACCCTCTTATGGTAAAAGCGAAACAACAAAGTGGGAAGTTTTAATACTGACAAATATTTCATTTAGCAGTATTTTTGGAATTGCGAAATTACCTTCCGGATAATCTACAATCACGTACCAATGCAGGTACCATTTATGCTTAGTTACAAATTTCGATTTCCTTTCGTTTCAAGGTAATAATAGTAGTGTCCGATATATCTGATTGCGACTGTACTATCGGCTCTCACTTCACTGCAATGCCAAATAGACTTAAAAGTTCTAAGTGACCTTATCTGCTCAAACATGTTCGCACTTTAATAAATACAGCTGTTTAGAATTAATATTTGCTAATAAAATGCAACACATTAGTTACAATAGGTACTCACGCCTTTTACTTATGTCATAAATATCGATACATTCATTCTATTTCAACTGAATAAGGTGCAAAATGTAACTAATATACAAAATAGCATACACCGACTTCCAACAAAGTCAAAGTTGACCCTTTGTAAGCCTTACTGTACTGTTGTAAAGTCCACTAATGGAGTTTTAAGTATCTTCACATAAGTAGCAATGTTTACATAAAGATACTTATAGTAGTACGAGAAACGGGTCTCTTACGACCTTTATAGTAGGTAGTAGGCCATGTTCATGTTCAAGCGAACTGAGTCAAGTGCAATGCAGGTCATATAACGGGCCCGAGGCTTCTAGAGCTGCCGTGTGACTTCTATATCGGTCTTATCGATATATTATTATTTATAACTGAACAAGGCATTTAATTACGTCATTTGTACACGAGTACACAGTATAATAAAGGTGACAGGAGTTTTTTTTACAATACATACGATTTACGTAATAAATTAATTAAATTGTATCATAACAATAATACAAGCAATACATCCATAAAAAGTTAATGTTACGGATCCATGTCTATCGTAGCCAGTTAAATCTATTGTTTCAATGTAAGATACAGTAGATTGGATAAATAATAAACGTGACAGGTCAACCTGTGCTAAATGTATATTTGTCAGCCTCCGTAGCCTAGTTGGTAGTGCTTACGAAGCTGGAGGTTCCAGGTTCGAATCCCGGCGAGGACATAATTTGTGTATTTATTTATCACATATATTTGTTCCTTAGTCATGGCTGCCTATGCATTTAAGTATCTCTATATATATGTATACAGGGCGTCCCAAAGTTATGGGACATGAAGGGGAAGTACCTTAAATATCGTAGATAGTGTATTTTGCTGAAAGAAGACTTTTATGTTATTTTTAAAATGTAGTGATTCTGCATTCAAAGTTTTTAAAAAATTACTTGCTTCACCCGGAAATCGAACCAACTACAATTTTTTTTCTAATTTTGAACCAAACTTTTTTGGTTATTCTTTTAGTTTTAGATACTATGTTTCTTAAGGAAAATTGTTATTTTTTATCCATTCTTTCGAATGACAGAATAAAATTACGAAATTTTTTTTTTGTTTTAACCCTATACAGGGCCAATGACGATCTCGGTCGCAAAAGTGACCACTTGAATACCTATATTTGGGTGGCTCAAACTTAAAAATGTGTTATGTCTTTAACGTATTTTTTGATTATTTGTGTAAACCGTGAATGGGCAAAGGTCTCAAATGCGTGAACCATAGACAAAAAAAAATCGATACTTTTGACGCGACGTAAACCCGGTCTCAAACGCGACCACTGCCCTATTAGAGAAAAAAAGTTGACAGTTGACAGCTACGTCATAATTTATTGGCGGTTTTCTTGTTAAAAAATTAATAAAATGTGGAAAACGTAAGGTTTTAACATAAAAATATCTGTAATTGAGCCATATTTGTGCAGTTTTATGAAAACGCATTCATTTTACAAGAATAATCGGACTTTGAACTGAACATGAGGGTAAAAAAATAATCAGGCCTGGTACCCGCGAACATCGAAGTTCGCAAATTTCGGGGATTATTCTCTGTCACTCTAATGACGCCTTCGTTGGAGTGACAAAGACAAATCCCCGCAATTTGCAAACTTCGATGTTCGCGGTAGCAGGCCAGACCGTATTTGTCCCTCTTACTTTCAAATCGTGTATTTTTATATTAAAACTTAATATACGTTGTTGTAAGTAATTTATATCAAAGACAGGACGAGAACAGAATGTATTTTTATTTACAATCATTACTTTGGATCGATTGCAATCAGTAAAGATAATATAACCTTATCATTTCATAGTTCAGGTCAACTTTTCACTCGCCAGTTTCTACCATGAGAAACATTAACGTGTTGTTTTAGATGTTCAATGTTTAATTGTGAGTCTAAACGTTAATTATTTAATAAAAATAATATTATTTCTTAAAAGTTGTTTAATTGTATATTTTGAATAAGTTCTAGGTAAATGAGCAGTGGTCAATATATTGACCACATTGTATAGCACTGCATGAGCACTGGTCAAATGGATGACCACCCCAGTGGTAACACGAAATGATCAACGGTCATATGGTTGATCGCCGATTTTCTCGCTTTTCCGGTGTTTTCCAGGAATTTTAAGAAATTAGTTTCTCAGTCTTACGTTTAACTACTATATAAATAAAAATCAAGATGATTGCCCAAAAAAAAATCTTGCCCTATAAAGGGTTAAAGTAGGTTCGATGCCTAGAAAAAGCAAAATTTTTTTTGGATTTTTTTTTAATGCAGTATTATTTAATTTTCAAAATATAATAAAGTCTTCTTTCAGCAAAATATGCTATCTACGATTTTTACAAACACTGAAATAAAAGGCACCGGTTCCGTAGAAGAATAGAATTATAATGTCAGTAAAAAATAAAAGAATTACAAATCAAAAACATAGACAATAATACGTAAAAAAGGTTACTCTATAAAAAGTTGTGCAGTCTTGCACGTTCTCCCCCTTTTTTGTTAAGACACGATAACTTTCGCGAGCTTTTTGAGGGGTCTACGTAAAACTCCAGCGGCGGTGTTAACATCTGCCACTCTAACTATTCCGTCTCTACCGGGGTACACTGCGGTGACACGTCCCTTGGGCCACGAGCCCCTTGGTAGGTTGGAGTCGCAGATAATCACAATATCACCCACGGCGATGGTTGGTGGAGAGCCTCCTCCTGTTCGAGGTGATAGGGAGGGTAGGTATTCTTTTACCCAGCGCTGCCAAAAGTGATCGGCCAGTCTCACTGCTCTACGCCACTTACTTCTGCTGAGAAGGTCTGATTCACCCAGGGTAGCAGGGATAGGGCGTCCAGAAGGCGACATGAGTATGAAATGGGCTGGCGTCAGCGCTTCATCGGCGTCAGAGTCGAGCGATACATGCGTCAGTGGCCGTGTATTGACTAGGCCTTCAGCTTCAGCCAACAAAGTGTTTACAACTTCATCCGAGGGAGCTTGTTCTCTAAGGGTCACTTTTAGAGCTTCTTTTACACTTCGGACTAAGCGTTCCCATGCTCCGCCCATAAAAGGTGCCGCAGGGGGAATGAACCGCCAATGTATTGACTCGTTGGCGGCAAAGTCTCCTACAGAAGAACCGTATAGTGATCGCAATTCCCTGTTTGCTCCAACGAAGGCTGTTCCATGGTCGGACCAGATCTCCAACGGTGTTCCTCGCCGAGCGATAAAGCGGCGAATACACATTATAGCCGCGTCTGTGGACAAATTGTGTGCCACCTCAAGGTGTACGGCGCGAATGACAAGACATGTAAATAGGGCAACGTACCGTTTTTCTCTTCTCCGTCCAACAGAAACCTGTACGGGTCCAAAATAGTCCAGGCCAACAAAGGTGAATGGTCTTTGATGATGAGCCAATCGAGACTCTGGTAGATTTCCCATCGGTGGTTGAAAGGTTCTCGTACGCCGTAATTTGCACAATTGACAGTCATGGGCTACAGATCGAACTGCGTTTCTGAGGCCTATAATCCAATATTTTTGATGGAGCTCGTTTAGTACTAGTTCTTTATTCGCGTGACCGGCCTTTTGATGATATCTGGCTATTAGGAGACGTACTGCTGGATGTTTTCCATCTAAAATTAGTGGCCTCTTAACCTCTTCAGCGACGGCTGTTGCTGCAATTATACGACTGGCCATTCGGAGTAGATCGTTTTCATCGATAAAGGGCGACAGCTTGAAGAGACGGCTGCTTCGAGGCAATGGCTGTTGATTCTTTATTCGCAGGATATCTTCTATGAATGAGTCAAGTTGGCTTTGCCGTAAAATATGAGCTTCAGCTACGCGCATATCAGTCGCAGTTATTTTTGATGGAAAATTAGGGGGATCAGGGGTATCAGGAGAGGATGTGCAAGTTTGTTGGAAGGTACATAAGCTTCCTTCAAGACGAGGAAGATTAAAATTAGGATCTCGCCTTCGCATGTTACGCATTCGCAATGATATTATGAATTGATGTGCTTTTGCTGTTGCTCGCACCATTCTCAGCCATGAGCTGAAGCGATTCGGATTCGCAGAGACTGGTGCGGGCAGATCAGTATCGGTGATAAGGTGAACGCTATGTTTATACTCTTCACGGCCTAATCCGCTGACGTCAATTTTCGGTTCAGCGGGCCAGTCCGATGTAAGAAGGAAACTAGGCCCTGAGATCCAGCGAGATTCTGGAGACAGTATAAAGCGTTTGACGCGCGTGGCATCGTCCGCTACATTTAAGTCACTTGGCAACCAACGCCACTCGCTGATATTTGTGAGCTCTAGTATCTCGCCAACTCTGTGAGACACAAAGGGTTTAAGGGTGCGAGCATCACTACGAAGCCAACCCAGAGCAGTCATTGAGTCGCACCAGAAAACGCGTCTCAATGGCTTCAGTCGGTGGGCATCGCATATTGATGTTGCAAGACGCGCAGCTATGAGAGCTCCTTGAAGCTCTAAACGAGGGATAGAAACTGGCTTCAGCGGTGTTACGCGAACTTTGCTGCAGATAAGAGAAAGCCTGATTTCACCGTTATTATATAGAAATCGCCAGTAGGCTACGGCGGCAAAGGCGGACTCACTTGCATCCGAAAATAAATGTAATTCACATTCTTGTACCTCGAGATCGCTCAAGTTATAGCGGCGCGGTATCCGCAGACCTGTGGTTAAGACCAGGTCCTGAAACCATGACTTTCACGCAGCGCTATCACTCCAAGGGAGCTCTTGGTCCCAATCTAAACCCTTGCGCCAAGCGTTTTGAAACAGTATACGACCGCGAACGACAATTGGTGCAAGGATTCCGAGTGGATCGTAAATACGCATAACATGCATCAGCACAACCCGCTTTGTGAGCTTATCCGGCAACACAGTATCTATTTTGACACCAGTATTAAAACCAATCAGATCACTAACGGGTTGCCAGATAAGACCCAGGGTACGGACAGGGGTGGTCAGGTGACCTAGATCTACATCAACATCCTTAGCGATAGGCGGCTCGAGCAAGGCTTCTTTCGGTAATAGCGAGAGTGCGGGGGGATTATTTGACGTCCACCCACGCATCTCAAAACCAGCATGCGCGTGAACAGTATAAATATCGGCGGCAAGCCTAGCAGCTTTACGAACGTCATTTAAACTAGTTATGCAGTCGTCCATGTAATGATCGGTAATAATTACCCGAGCGGCATCTGGATACTTATCCTGCCATTCTAACGCGTTTTTATTTTTTATGTGTATGGCAGTGAAAGGACTGGACGCGGCTCCAAAAATCATTGATGACATGTGGAATGTTCCAATCGGTTCAACTGAGGTGTCGCGCCAAAGGAATCTTTGCGCATCCCTATCGTTTTCAATAATTTTTATTTGTGGAAACATTTCCCGAATATCAGCATTTAAGGCGACAGCCCCTTCACGAAACCGCATTAGAATACCCAGCAAGGGTTGTAAAAGATCAGGGCCGGTCAACAACAATGAGTTTAATGACACGCCGTGATATTTTGCTGCTGCGTCGTGTACCGTCCACAACTTATTAGGCTTATTCGGGTTAATCACACCAAAATGAGGGAGATACCAAGTAGGGCGCCCGGGAGCAGCAGTTGACGAACACGGCTCAGCATATCCCTTTGATAACATGTCATGAATATTGCGTCGATAGCGTTCTGCATAGCTAGGGTCTTTTGTCATTTTCCTTTCTAAGCTCATGAATCTAGACAGTGCTAACTTGTAACTGTTAGGAATGTCTAGATTATCAGCCTTCCATAGCAAACCTACCTCAAAGCGGCCTCCCGGCAGACGGTGGGTCGTGCGCTCGAGTACTTGGCTGGCTCGTTCATCGTCTGCGTTACGGGCCTCGATTTTTGAGATACCTATAGAATCAATCTTAAACTGCTCCCTAATCAGATGTTCTATTGAAAATCGATCACTGTCAAAGTCAGGCTCATTTATTACGGTATGGTTGACAATGTCAACTCGTTTAGTTTTGCTACAACAGAAACCAAACAAGACCCAACCTAGAGCTGTCAGAATAGCTACAGGTTGCGTCCTGGTTCCTTTGCGGGTAATTTTAGGGAGTGATAAATGCCAGTTGTCAATTCCTATAATCACCATAGGCTTCACATCGTCGTAGCAAAATTGGCTAGCTATATCAGCCAAATAAGGATATTTACGCACGCAATCATGATGCGCAGACTGCCGTGCAGCGCCTAAACCACTGATCGATCTAGCCTTTTTAATGCTGTGAATCGTACCCGAATGACGGCCTTGTATATTAAAATTAACGTATTGAACATTAACGTGCTTGCCCAGACCACCGACACAATCTAAGCGAATATGTTTTTCGGGGCCTTTGGCACCAATCCTAGCTGAGATTTCAGAATCTATGAATGTCCCAGTGGACCCATCGTCCAATAGTGCGAAAGTGTCGACGCTACCAGCTGGTCCTGACACGGTTACGGCAACTATTTTCAACAACGGACGACTAGAAGGTTCTTTAGGCACAGATGAGGTCGCATGCGTGAGTATTTCATGGTCGGAGTCGTCAGACAGCGACGGTGCAGCGGCTGCATCGGGAACACTTTGGGCGACTGACGCGGTGACGCCGGATGTCGATGGCAGTTGCTCGTCGTCGGCATTGTTGTCGTCGTCCTCCACGTCGACGTGCGTAGTAACAGCACGCTCAGGTTTTGACCCATGTAATAATCCATGATGACGCATGTCACAACCTTCTACACTACATACTTTTTTTATACAAGAGGCTTTATTCTTATGAAAACCTTTTTTCAAACACCTATGACATATTTTATTCTTTTTGACGAATTGCCACCTATCATTAACTGACATATTAATGAATTTGACACAGTCAAATAAATCATGACTTTGTTTACACAATAAACAATTATTGTCAGAAAAACTATGCGTTGTTGTCGGTATCGACATATTATCGAATGAATGGTTATTTTCAGCAACAATATTTACTTTATCTCTATTGCCGATTGGCCGAGTATTAAAAGTCGGCGCCTGGTCGTAGGCGCCTCCAAATCTACATTGCAAGTCTACTTCGCGTGAGAGGAAATCCGCAAACATTGAGCTTGGATTCGTTATCATTGCGCGAATGAGCGTAATCCAACCACCGTGGTCGCAGCAGCGGAGGCAGCTTGCTCCATAGTGCTTGGAATAGCTCGGGCGAACGTAAATGATCGGGTTTATTTAGCATCCGTATTACTTCTACGCAATTACGAACACGGCTTGAAAAATTGACAAGATCCTTACCATCGTAGCTTACCTTAGGCAGGGCGCGCACCGCTGACACTTCATGCGTGACGACGAGCTCGGGGCGGCCGAAGCGGGCGTCGAGCGCAGCCACCACCGCGGCGGGGTCGCGGGCTGCCGCCAGCAGGCCCGCCACGGCCTCGCGGCCCGCACCGCGAAGGGCGCGTGACAATCTAGCCAAATTTTCGGTGGAAGAAAAACTATCTGCTTTATTTTCGTAAACTCTTTTCAAAGCTAACCAATCCAGATACGACTTGCCGTCGAATGTGGGCAAATCCGTCTTTGTCTGGTTCACTTTATTTATTAACTTCTCAAGCGAATTAACTAAGCGTGTCACTCCTCCGTCTTCAAACTGACATTGCCCAGGAGAACTTTTAGCCACCGCGGCCGCCGGGCCATTCGTCTCTTGGGCCGCATTATTATCAAACCTGAAAGGTGGAATGGCACTTAATAAAAATTGTTCATTAGCCTTAGGAATTGTATTATTTACCCATTCCTGAATACTCGCGCGGCTACGAGTGCCGTGGCTGCTACGTCGGCTAGCACCGGCTTCGATTGCGGCGAGATTAGCTTGCAATTCAAGCTCTGCAACCTGGCGTTCCCGTTCAGCCGCGCGTTCGGCGGCATGGCGCTCGCGCTCCGCAAGCTGTCTCTCGCGCTCCGCAAGCTGTCGCTCGCTCTCCGCAAGCTGTCGCTCGCGCTCCGATTCCAACTCCGCAAGACGACGCGCGTGTTGCGCTTTCGCCTCCAGTTGGTGCGCTACGATGGTAGCAGACGAGCGTGACGTGGCGGCGCTGGCCGCCCGGGAAGGTGTCGGAGTCGCTTCGTGAGGAGCGGAGCCTGCGCCTTGCTGCGCGACTGGTTCAGTCTCCTTCACGGCTGGCACACCGTCTCCCTTTTCACGTCCGCTCATTTTAGCGCTCTTAGAGCGAGTTAACATTTATTACAAATACTTACTTCACGGTAGAAAGACCAATTTTACAAACACTGAAATAAAAGGCACCGGTTCCGTAGAAGAATAGAATTATAATGTCAGTAAAAAATAAAAGAATTACAAATCAAAAACATAGACAATAATACGTAAAAAAGGTTACTCTATAAAAAGTTGTGCAGTCTTGCACAACGATATTTAGGGTACTTCCCCTTCATGTCCCATAACTTTGGGACGCCCTGTATATCTATCAGTATGGACCGTTAGGCATTTCGATGTACGATCCATTTTCTTCAAAATGTATCTACAAATTGTAACCTGCTTAAAATTCTCCGTATGTTTTTATGTACGTATAAATTTTATGAATATTTAGGAAAGGTCCCATCGATAATGTTTTCACGAGAACTTTAATGAATGTGTTACGGATGATATTTTATTTTTTTCACATAGCAATAAACCAAAGCTAGTGATAGATAACTGGTGTAGTTTGTTCTCAAGACCATTACCTACATAAAGAAGTTTCCCAACTTATGCTACTTCTCCTCGGTATATTGTTAATTGTAGCTGTGTTTTCTACACCTCTATAAATAAATCAATAACTCTTAACTTTGATTGTTTAATTTCCTTTCGATCGATAATCTGCCATGACGATAAAATAATATTCTCATGCACAAGTCAGAGTATAAATCATTCAGAGCGGATCGCCTGCAATATTAATAAAATACCAAATTACCGTCTTAAATGCCGTCGGGAGCTAGTTAAGCTATAATCGTAACTCATGCATTATCTGTGTTGTAAGTGCATTATCTGCCATCGGCTGAGGGTTTCCATCGCTCACCTACACTTGACAGGAACCAGCATAAGTGGGTGTCACAATCATAACCAGTAAGCTTAGCACAAGATTGGTGCGACGGTATGTCGCCGCGAGATAGGCTTTTACTAAATGTGTCAATAAAAGAGGGACGCTTTGATCTAGTGCTAAAGCTACACTGCACAGACCTCTAGTTTCTAGAGCGTAGAACCTGTGTGCAAACATTTCTCTTAGCATTAATAGTGTGGCTTCGTAACTTTGAGATGGTCGGTGCCCCTAGGACTAAGCTGCGCCCGCGTGCAACGTAATGCACCCTGCACCATAAGTAAAGATACCTCTACTATCATATCCCCTGGTATGGTCTGTCAAAAATGTACTACTGTAAATTAGACCCTGGAGAGAAGAACGTGAGAGACATCTCACCAACGTATTTAATTGGAAAATTAGAATTATATGTAATTTCCACAGTTGAGGTTGAATGTGCACTCGTTTGGCGGCTGTGAACTATCTCTATAAGAAAATAAAATGTACAATGAAATAACATAACTCCGGTCGACGATAGTTCATCACGTTTATTTAAGTACATCACATGTGCTGTCTTAGCTTATAGATCCCCCAATAGGTTTAAGGTAAACATACCTACGCACGACACCTATTGGGTAAAGAATGATAACATCTGTAACTTCTATTATAAGATTGTAGCTAACATATAGCACGTTTACCTTATACATATCGAATAATAGTGGTTCTCCGAGGCGAGCGGTCGCCAACGTTACTAGAGAGCACAGAACCGTCTGACTCATTGTATTGTATTATCTCCGTATGAAATGAAGGAGTGCCTACTTTTTATCGACATTTTCGAACTTTAAGCCCCTTTCCTCCATCCGGGTTGACTAACCTATCCACTATAGGTTAATCTCTTTCCTTGAAATTTGCACCATCATTTCCCCTGTATAATGTAGTAGCAATTATACCTATTTCGTATGCCTACTTGTTGCTTTTTCTGGCAGTTTAATTGCAGTCCTGGCGATGAGCTGAAATGATAATAATTGCTCACGCGAATTGCTTCGTTTGCGTTTGTACGGAGTGCATTTATTTTAAATTTAATACTGTTTCTAGGAATGTTTTAATCACGACATCGTGCTATTAGTTCACGAACATATTATATTTGTATTATATAGGGTTATTGTTCGTAAATTCAAGGATTATACCTAGTCATTTTTTTTTGTTTTGATTTATTGATTGTTATTATTGCTTGTTGGCACGGCACATGGTTCGATTGAAAATTATTTCAATGCTGATTAATCAATTTATATATTAACTTTAGCTATTAATTCAACTTTGCAGTTAATTTAACCAAATTGGTTAAGAATCCATTAAATCGTCCACTAGAGTACCTATTGGCCTATGAGGTAAAAAAAATCTTTTGGTCAAGCATATTACTCATATTTATTTGAGTTTAAGATTAAGTATTTGTGTAAGCGATGATAATGCGTGATAAATGATGTAATTGATTGAGCTAAATGTAGACTGGCGTAGGTATATTTACAGTAAACACCACTAGTAAACGAGCCTAGAACTTAGAATATTACCTACTTAAACACATAAATACTTACTTGTAATCGACGGGAAGGGCTCAGAAGTTTTAAAATATCAGATTTGTTAAGTATAATTACAATGCGAAATTAAAATGATACAAAATGATAAAATATGAAACTACTGAAGATTTTAGGTTTAACCAACTCCTCCATGCATTTTGGCCCACCTATCTTTATTGGATAAACTCTACATACTTTGTATGTTTGGTCAAAACCAAAGTCGGTCCCGTAGTAACTGTACTTCAAAAATAAAAATAAAATCCCTTGTTTTTTTTTGTAGTGTTTAAAATTATAGTATTTTATGCAATAGTGGTATTATAAGGGGTCTAAAAATGCGAGCGGCGTGAGTTACGATACGAGCCCGTAGGGCGAGTATCGCAATTGAAGACGTCGCGAGCATTTTTTGCACTAATAATACAACGTTGCATACTATACTTTTTCTACGACTAAGTGGCATAGCATATACAGAACAAATAAAATATCATACATTACTGAACGTCACACATCTATTCCAGTTGTCACCAATAAACACCTAGTATGTATATAAACAAACTAAAATAATATTGTTAGCTCATACATACCTGCAGTTAGATGCTCCCAAAAGGAGCAGGCAGAACATTAGAAATTAATAATAATAATGAAACAAATCACATTTTTTAGGCACTGCACATTGGCACAAACTATACGCAAATCGACTTAAATCAAACCTATACAGAACTGGGGCCGTCCACGAACTTCGAAATTCGCAAAAGTCGAGCATCCGTTTCTGTCACTCTAATAATAATCTTGTTGAAGTGACAGAGACAAATGATCGAAACTCAATTTCGAAGTTCGCGGTAGGACTTTCAACTGCTAGCGGAAAGCGGGAAGGTTTTTTTTAAATGCAGCTGTCATTGTCTATGGATAAGTTTGCTAAAAATAAGTAATTTTGCATAAATTGAGGTAAAAATAAGTAATTTTGCATAATATGAAGTTTGTAATTGGTACAAAATTATATTATATCACATTAATAACTTAAAAAACAAAACCTTTCTTTTAAAATTAACCTTATATTATTTTAATTTATAATTATTGTAATAAATAATCTTGTACTAATGTTGGTAGCAGTGTAAAAATTCGAAGATCGGAACAAATTCAATATGGCGTCTATCATAGGTGTGATGTGGCAGTCTGTGGTAGCACGCAGTGCGTTTTTGAATCTGTTCGGAAAGTGACGACCTCTAGCAGCGAGAGACGCCCATATATCTCGCGTGCCTTCTCTTATCGAACAACGCTGCGACATTACGATACCGGCTGAGAGTGCGTTTTTAAGAAATAGACTATAGACTTTTGACAGATGTAATTATGTATATCTTTACAATAGTGTGCGTAGCTATGTAACTAGCAAAAAAAAGGTCAGGAGTAGAAAATTTTTTTTATTACATATAGGTAACTTAAATATTCAAGGAAACATCTGCAACACAGGCTTCGTCAGAGCCGAGTGTTGCCCTCTGGCAACAAACGCAAAATAAATCAGCAACAGGCTTCGTCTCATACACATCAATAATGGGATCCGCAACAAGCTTCGTCATATTATCTACATGCTAACATAACAGGACTTAGCTGAAGAAATCATCCCCATCAATCCCTTGTTAATCTTAAAGTTTTGTAGGTAGCGATATTAGCATAAATTGAAGAATATTTCCAATCTTTGAATTATGAGCAGGTAAGCCTCCGTAGCCTAGTTGGTAGTGGCGGTGCTGGTACCCACATCACAAGCCTTAAATGAAATGAGCTTACCATGAGACTATAGGTCGATTTTTTTTTTGCGATTATGGACTGTAATACATCATTTTACTCGGCATCGTGCGTACTTTTCAGTTATGAAACAAAAAAAATGTCCCTAATGTCACGAAAATAAGAATGTAAATTGAGATTACTCAGTTTAGTTACTCCCATACTAAATGTATGAAACGAAATGTAACGAAACTGATAAAAAAAATCTCAAATTTGTTACAGAATTTTTCATACCTTTAGTATGGGAGTAACTGGGTCATTCTCATAGGGCACGTTTTTTGGGCGTCGGGTAGAATAACTTTGTATTCTTGCATATATATGGCGTAAAAAAAATGTTGGAGGGTAGTTTTCGTTTTATTCTACCTGTAGCAGTTGTAATTTCGAAGATAATCTCTTGAGAACTAGTAATAAAAAAATATAAAAGCCTACTTTTATCATGCTCCATCAAGCGTACAGACTCCAAAATTTGGGACAAACCCCTTTGCAACTCGGGAACCACTACTATTACCTAACACAGGGTATTGTTTTATTATAGTCAATTAAACAAATTAACATTTTGTTAAGTTGATTGTTATTTCAACTGCTTGTATAAAGAAATATGATTTTTTCTCCGCGCGTACGAATTTATGACTAAACTCCGTCATTGGAAGCAAAACAAAATTTCACATCACTATTTGCAATTTTACGCACATCACTATTGCATTGAGCGAGCCAGTTCAGTCTTGTCTGTGACACGTTGGGCGACGGAGGTGCGTTTGGCGACGCTGGGCGATTTTACGAACGTGAGTATCTAATCTCCGTTTTTTGTCACTTGCATTTTCTCAACTCCGTTTAGTCATTTATTTTTCTATTGGTGTGGTTGATCGTTCTACTATTTAAGTATAATGAATTAAATTGTATTACCTGTAAAATGCGTGTAATGTCATTGTACTAAATAAGATAATTAATGAAATAAAAATAAAAAATAGCTTTCTCCCTAGGCTCCGTCAAATAAACTCCGTCAAATATTTAGACGGAGTTGAAAAAATACGTGTATTTAGTAGGTATCTAAGTGAGCAGTCACATCCAAAAAAACTTGTTTTTCATCACATTTGCTGCTAAAGCACAATTAAAGTACCTATACTCCCTTTCTTTAATTAGGTACCTACTGCGAATTTTACGTAGACATGTACTGTTTACATAGTACATTGATCTACAATACCAAGAAAAATAAAACATGTGAAATTTGACGCAATTCCTTCGTTCTGAACACTAACGATAGATTTTTTTACTTACAATACCGTTTACAGCATTTTTAGAGCTAGGGCTTTTCGTTAAACTTTCTTCAATATTTTTTTTGTATCATATACTTAGAATGCCGAAAATCAACAAACCTACGGTAGAGTATATGAAAGAAGCTCAACGTAGGCGTAGAGCTAAAATAAAGCAAAATCCTGAAAAATACGCTATGGCAAAATAAAAAGAGCGTCAGCGTAAAATAAGTATTATTACGTGTATTATGTTATTCACAAAGTGATTGTTAATGTTTGTTTTCGTCCATGCCTTAAAAAATTCGTATACAAATTAATAAAAAAAGTCACTTTTTCTGCCCCTATGTCCCTATGTCCCTTTGTACGCTTAAATCTTTAAAACTACGCAACGGATTTTGATGAGATTTGAAGGTTTATATGTAGGTATAGTACCCGTGCGAAGCCGAGGCAAATCGCTAGTATTAAAATACATAAATTATCATTCAGGTTTAAGAGCACTGTATCCATCAACTCCATATCATATTTCTAAACTCCGTATAAAATATATCAACTCCGTCGCAACATTTTCAACTCCGTCTTGGTGAAAAAAACTATGGCTTATAAAACGTGAACTAATAGATATATATGAGGGACAAAAGTATACATATGATCTAAATAACTCAATGATTCGTATTTTATAGATAATATAGCAGTAAACATACTGTACAAAATCAAGACGGAGTTGAGGCTGAGAACCCCTAATTCTGAGAATGACCCAACTAAATTGAGAAATCTCAATTTACATACTTATTTTCGTGACATTAAAAGGTACACTTTTTCTGCAAATGACCCTTATGTAAGATGTCCCAAGATATAAAAAAGTACCTGTTACCAGTTCATTCGTTTAAATTTAATTTGCTTCCTTTTTCGAAATCAGTCTACAAGGAGGCACAAGTAGAACATCCTCCACAATTTCGTAATCCAGCACTGCAAACTGCAAACATATGCCTATTAATCAGTCAATACTTTCATTTGTTGCAATGCATTCCATACAAACTAAACGCAATGTAGCGAAACATTACTAGGTCCTTTATTACTTTATTACCGCAAAAAACTAGACCGCTTCCATTTCGGATGTAATCATAAAGCGGTTCTTTTGAATGAGCATACGATATGATGGTCATTAGTGTGACTTTGATGTGTGGGTAATTAGCGTGTTAACATGTGTGTCAAGTAGACAGTTTGACGGTAATTTATGCGCTGTTGTTTTATTGTTTGGAGCATAAGCGAGGTAGCTAAAGGTTTAGCTAAGCGAGAGTGGGATATCAATGCATATATTTATATTAACGTTGTGAAAGAACCTATCGTCATTTTGCTGGAATAGTGGCTCTGTAAGCTGTGAATCTTTAGTTGACAAAAGGATATTAATTAATTATAAATATTTAAAGCCAGCTCGTAAAATGTTTCGAATACCAGTTGCGCTTCATAGTGAAAAGTGAACAGTCATAAATACAAAATGCATTATGTAACTTTTATTTTTCAATCTGAAAGGCAGACTCTTGGACTCAAACAACCTAAGGTTAGCCTTCCTAAACCACAACTACAAATAACTTGACGTATTTAAATTGGTCAGTAGGTATACACACTTTGAGGTTAGAGATTACCATCAGTAGTCTTAAATTTGACGGCCTCGTCTCATCAGATATCGTTGCCATCACATTCTAACACATCTAACTAGTGAAAAGGTAGGTAAGAGTGAAGGTGACACGTGATATCACGATAATAAAATAAGTAAAAAAGGTTTTAAGTTAAACGGTTTTTATTGCACCAAAAACCAGAAAATAAAAATTTGTTATAACAAACCGTAGATGCAACTTTCTGTAGATTACTCACGTGAAACTATTATCACTGTAGTTTTCCCAAGTCGGATGCTGAAAGCCACGTTTAGCCTCTATGTCAATGGATTAAGCGTTACCTAATCGGAAACTTTTACTAAACTAAAATAAAAACGTCACTCTATCAGCTGGAGGGCCGCAGGCCCAACGGCTCGCCCAACGTGAACCACTCACGCTGTCACTCTATCAGCTGGAGGGCCGCAGGCCCGACGTCTCGCCCTACGCGAACCTCTCACGCTGTCACTCTATCAGCTGGAGGGCCGCAGGCCCGACGGCTCGCCCTACGCAAACCACTCACACTGTCACTCTATCAGCTGGAGGGCCGCAGGCCCGACGGCTCGCCCTACGCCAACCTCTCACGCTGTCACTCTATCAGCTGCAGGGCCGCAGGCCCGACGGCTCGCCCTACGCGAACCTCTCACGCTGTCACTCTATCAGCTGGAGGGCCGCAGGCCCGACGGCTCGCCCTACGCGAACCACTCACACTGTCACTTTATCAGCTCGAGGGCCGCAGGCCCGACGGCTCGCCGTACGCTACGCGATCCACACACGCTGTCACTCTATCAGCTGGAGGGCCGCAGGCCCGACGGCTCGCCCTACGCGATCCACTCACGCTGTCCCTCTATCAGCTGAAGGGCCGCAGGCCCGACGGCTCGCCCTACTCACTCAATCCACTCACGCTGTCACTCTATCAACAGGAGGGCCGCAGGCCCGACGGCTCGTCCTACGCTAACCACTGGAGGGCCGCAGGGCCGACGGCTCGCCCTACGCGATTGACTCACGCTGTCACTCTATCAGCTGGAAGGCCGCAGGCCCGACGGCTCGCCCTTCGCGATTTACTCACGCTGTCACTCTATCAGCTGAAGGGCCGCATGCCCGACGGCCCGCCCTACGCGAACCACTCACGCTGTCACTCTATCAGCTGGAGGGCCGCAGGCCCGACGGCTCGCCCTTCGCGAGTCACTCACGCTGTCACTATATCAGCTGGAGGGCCGCAGGACCGACGGCTCTCCCTATACGATCCACTCACGCTGTTACTCTATCAGATGGAGGGCCGCAGGCCCGACGGCTCGCGCTAAGCGATTCACTTACGCTGTCACTCTATCAACTGGAGGGCCGTAGGCCAGACGGATCGCCCTACGCGAACCACTCACGCTGTCACTCTATCAGCTGGAGGGCCGCAGGTCCGACGGCTCGCCCTGCGCGAATCACTCAAGAGAGTCTCTCTGCGAGATCGGATTATAAATGAGACCATCCGCAGCTGAACCAAAGTAACCGATATAGCTCTTCGAATCGCTAAACTGAAGTGGGCGGGGCTCGTCGCGCGTGGATTGCGTGGAACCGATGGCCGTTGGGGCGGTAAGGTTCTCGAGTGGCGGTTACGTACCGGAAGGCGCAGCGTGGGTAGGCCCCCCACAAGGTGGACTCATGACCTGGTGAAGGTCGCTGGATGCGGGTGGCACAGGGCCGGTCCTTGTGGCAATCTTTGGGGGGGCCTATATTCACCAGTGAACGTCTTTCAGCGGATATGATGATGATGATGATAATTAAATCCGTATGTTTCTACCAAATATCAAAAGCAGTACTGCAAAATCTACATATCTATAAACCTAGCGGTTGTGGCAGGCAGTAACACTGGAGTATCAGATTTGAGGAGTTGGATGTTAGTATTAAATTCGCATGTTTCTACTTAATATCTAAAGAACTTCTTTAAAATCAAGATATCGATAAAAGATAAACCTTGCGGTTATTGTAGGCAGTACTGCAGCATCAGGAGTGAGGAGTTGGAAGTCAAGATCAGGCTGTTAGTATTTGATTATGCCAAACATGCTATACTTTCATTTTCACGTGTCTAACACTCTCGGTTAAGGTAAGCAGTACGTCTGCAGCATCAGGCTTTGAGGATACAAGGATACAAATATTATAATATTGCATTGTCATGGGGACTTGATAAGAGTTCCAAATTTTATTGATTTCGGTGCAGTAGAAGTGGTCGAAAAATCGATCACAAGATTTGAAGCATCGACGACAGTTGATACGCGGTGAAGTTAATAAAAACCGTTTAAAAAACGGTAAAAGCCAAAATAACGCAAGTTTATTATTTGCGTTTGAAAGACAAGACTATGAGACAGCTGCCGTATTGTTTATATGAAAAAATATTCGATAGATAATAATAGCACTTTGCCAACATAATATCTTCACTTGCTGGGAGATAAATACCTAACGACATTTATGTAAAATAATACACGCCGTAGTTGGTACACTTCAGTAAAACTGTTTTGCGTCGTTCTGCTGGCTTTCACATTGCTACTTCAAATGGATAAATATAGAAAATGTTTAAACGACATGATAAAGTTTGTGTTCTAGCAAACCGTGACAATTCTCTTCTAATGATGATGCTTGGCTTAGTAGGCCTAAGCCATAGTATGTAGGTAATTTGGATTGCATAATTCAACGTTTACAGGCTTCATACTCTTGAGATCCATCGTGAATTATTGAATTGAATCTAATTTACACATGCATACAAATATTTGGGGCAATTGGTTCAGTTTTAGAATTCACGAATATTGCCGCGGGGTAACGGTAGTAAGAATATATTTGTTACCACCCCATAGGTGTTGTAAGAGTTGACTAAGTGATTTAAGTATCACTGAAAATTCGTTTATAGAAAATTGATGATGGGCAGCTGCTGCAGCATCATCTTAGTGGCCACACTACTGCGATTGCCAAACCGCTTGCCCAGCGTGGTGATTATGAACAATGGGTACCTCCTAATGGGTTCATAATATACCTAGTAAATAGAAGAGGCCTACGTACAGCAGTTGAAATAGAAATAACTTTATTTCTAACATACACATTAGAGTGGGTCATTTTTCAAAAATTTCGATTTTCTGAAGAGAATAGTTACAAAACGGTGCCATTTGATATTTGATTATCACTCTTATTTTTATTATATTTTTAATTTAAGTTTTTCTGCCCCCGGATTTGATTACTAATTTTCCTAAAATGTATGGAACTTCAAAAAAAAAGTTATTGTTTTCGATATTTTTTTCGTCTCTTTTGGCTCCATAACTATAGAAAAGCTATTTCCAGGTAAACACAATACTCAAACATAGCTCATGTTGCAATAAAAAGTAAAAACATAGATATCAACTGTGGTCAGTACAAAATGTACTGAAGTTTCTATGAAATCTTTCAATTAGATCCGGAGGCAGAAAATTAATTCCGATAGCCAAATAATTTTGCACACTCTTTGTCGACCTAATTACGGAACTATTGACAACTGTTACTAGTAAAAAACAAATACTTTTTTTTTCTTCATACATCAGTGACCCACCCTAATACACATGCACAAAAATCACAATACACAGCAACGAAAAATAATTTTACAAAAATAAAAGCGTGTATTCTACGAAATGGCTTCATCTCAGTATGTTGCTAGCGAGTGCCAGCGCTGGTCTTCCGATGAGGCCATCACGTAAACAGTTTTGAACGGCAGGCAACACAGCACAATACGAATAAACAATAATAATTACAAATAAAATCACAGACTTATCATAGCAAACAAAAATAATATATCGGGCCGGCCCTGTCATGGCCGTGCATTATCGCTAAACTTTTTACAGTAGCAACACTGATGACAAGACCGAGAGACATAGACTGAGAGAGGCTGATGATGATGACGAAGACAAAAGGAAAGTATAATGTAAAATAAATTGTTGTCTTTGTTACAGAAAAGCGGCGTGATGTGGTTAAAGGTGTACATGGCAAGTTTCGTTCCGGACACCTCGTGGCCATCATGGGGCCATCCGGTGCCGGGAAAAGTTCTCTCCTCAACGCTATTTCAGGATTCAGGTAAGAATTGCATGGCCATTGTATATTTATACACAGTGACAAATATGTGTCCGTGCCAATTCAGATACACTCGGACATCACCATTTACTTAGTCAAAAACCAAGTCGAATTTCTCCAACTCCTTTCATTACTAACACCTATTGCATGTTGCCTTTTTCATAATGAACGTTTGTCAATTTTTGGGATTAGCTAGACTAGATAAAATAAAATGCTCGCAAATGAAATGCTGATTTGCTCTGGTGGTATAGGTTACTTATGAATTTGGTTTCATTCATATAATCCTTATTTGATTTTTTAAATTAATACGATATTACTATTTAGATCCGTCGGGGTATCAGGCGAACTCCTAGTCAACGGTCAGATTCGAAACGAGCACCATTTCCAACGGTCCTCGTGCTATATCACGCAAGAAGATCTACTACAGGTATATTGTTTCATCATTTTTATCTGATCTGATGGAATTTATTGCGCTCCAGTCGTTTATATGACAATAAAGATGTTATCTGGTTCTGGTCGAGGGTTTTATTGATCGTTGTTATTAAACCAGTGCTACTTTTTATGATGTTAGTTTTCACATTTTTAGCAAGAGAACTTATTATTAAGTTGTGTTTATTACCGTGTTTGGACATAGTTTGTAAAAGGCCATTTTTTGGTAACCCATCAGATATCACCCATATCTGATGGGTTTTTCTTCTCTATAAACCAACGCCAAGATACGCTTTCAATATCTACAGGTGCATTCAGACCAAATGAGCATTCGGTATTCTACCCCCCACTCCACGAAATTCATTCGGTACACAAAACGTCATTCGTCGAAATTCGTTGATTACGTAGAGTGGGGGATAGAATAGGAGTATAGCGAATGCTCGTTTGATGTGAATGCACCTTACCAAGATTTACCTACGGGTTACCAAAGTATTTAATACATACGAAAATTAAGTTGTCTCGGTAGCACACTCTACTCTACACAAGATTGATGATATGTCAAAAGTAATATATTACATATACCGATAACTATGACATCAGAGGTTCATTTATTTTTACCTGTGCAGCCTCTGCTCACAGTACGAGAGGCGATGGACGTGGCAGCGAAACTGAAGCTACCCAGAGGTGCTCAGGCGCATGCCACGGAGATCCTACAAGAGCTTGGGCTTCTGGAACATCAGCATACGAAGACTGATCTGCTGTCAGGAGGCCAGAAGAAAAGGTGAGTTGCTCAGACAGCAATTGTTTTGATGTGTCATCATCGTATCAGCCGAAAGACATCCACTGCTGAACATAATTTGATTGATATGTTTACTTAAAGAAAATATTTTGTACTAGTGATCTGTGCTCCGACAGTGATTATACTGTTTGATCTGAAAATAGGATATTTCACGAATTTTAGGAGAATATCACGTTTATATACGATTTGTCAATTTTGTTACACTTTATTACCCATTTGGTAATTTGACTGAAATATTTAGAAGCAAGTTATGAATTGTAATGTCACTGACCATTATTTGATAAAAGATTGATGATGGGCAGCAGCGTCATCACCTCATAGTGGACACATTACTGCGATTGTCAATGCGCTTGCCCAGCGTGGCGATTATGGGCATTTACCTCCTAATGCGTATAGCATAGTTAATAGGAGAGGCCTACGTCCTGCAGTGGACTATCATAGGCTGATGCATGCATGCATGCATGCATATGAATTGTAATACGAAGCGATATGTTTAAATGACTAATGTATTCTTTCTGCCGTCACCACACGGCCACCAACCCCTCCTGTGGGTGTCGTAAGAGTCGACTAAGGGATTGAAGTGTCACTGACCATATTTGATCAAAGATTGATGATGGGCAGCAGCGTCATCATAGTGGACACATTACTGCGATTGCCAATCCGCTTGCCCAGCGTGGCGATTATGGGCATTTATCTCCTAATGCGTCTATACGCATAGTTAAAAGGAGAGGCCTACGTCCAGCAGTGGACTATCATAGGCTGATGATGATGATGATGATCTTTAAATTACCTGTACGTACAGAATGTGCTGCAGCTTTTAATAGCAGCTTTAATAGGTACATACTTACTGAGTAACAGCAACAAAACTTCAAGTAGCGTATGCCAATTATTGTTACCTAGTATTACAAATATCCTTATCGTTTGTTATACAAAATTAATTTTCTAAAAATTATGCAATCAGGATTATATCTAATAAACAAAGTGATAAAATACAATGGACAATAAATGCAATGTAATACACAAACAACTTTAATAAAGCTAAATACTAATCAGTCCTTGGACCTTGGCCCCCGGATCATTCCTATAAAAAAAAATATAGTGCGATTCCACGCGCAAATGCGGCAAGCGTGGTGGGTTCTAAATTTCTAATTCTAACTATGAGCTGTAGCCGTGCCAGGAGTTGTCAAGTATCGGTTCACTTCATTTTTGCTTAAATAGTACTTAGGCTCATTAAACGGAATAAACAGTTCATTCATTTTTGTGTTAGTATTCGAGTTTATTCTCAAAACAATAAAAAAAAATCGCTTATATGAGAATTACAAATGTATAAAAACTATCCACAAAAAAAAGGTAAATTAAAAAAAAGGAAACGAGAACATTTATTTAGTTTACTGAACATAAGATGCATATTTGAAACTTGTTTCATTTAACAGGTAATGATAAGGACTGTTCATTTTACTAAGAGGACACACTTAAACGTCTATTATACATCGGTTTTAAAATCGATCGATGAACAGTTTACAGCCATGAAATTAGCAAAGCCATCTTTTTCAATTAATATATGTTTGCTTTTCAAGTATCCATTACTATATCTGATAAGACATATTCTATTTGATAATCGTAAATTGATTCTGCACAATGGTGTACAGAAAAATATTCACTGCGAAAGATTGCAAATATCTAGGACATTTTAAGTCGACGTTATACTAAATCATTAAACAATTTAGAGAGTGTCATATGCTTGAAGATTCACCGAAGTCTAAACACATAAATCTTAGTTGCATACCTTAAAATTGGCTATTGAACTTTACGTCGTTTCACTAAAAAAGTATGGAATTTTTGCATTTTGGTGGCCCACAAAAGGTACCTAAAATATGATAGTAATGACATTACCGCAGTCCTAATACTGTCATCCTGTCGTGGAAAAGTATGTGTCTGAGTAGAAAATCATACAAAAAAACAATTTCGGGAAGAACGCCCTTGCTTGGCAGGCAATTTGATTATATGGTCTTTTAACTGCTTCCTATTTCGCAACAGGGCCAAGTTAGCTGGGATATTTATAGAAAATATTGCATCCAAAATCGGTTTTTTTATGTCTATCGAAGACATAGTATCTCTCACCGGTTATTTTGGTCTAATTTGGCAAGGGCACATCATAAGGGTTAGACATTAGAGCTATTTAATTAAATAATCATAGAATTTGTTTAAAAAGACGACATCCATAAAATTGTCTTCATCTTCATCCTATATAGCGGTAATGGCCTATTGTGAAGGTACACTTAAGAAACGATAGACGAAAAACTAAATCATTGAAAAAATTCAAACGTGTACCTACAGTTCGCAACTAGTCGTAAAATGTCAAAAAGTAGTTTGCAGAACATAAGTTTCGTGGCCAAACATTAGTCTAAAAATGTAGTTGCCGATAATTAATATATTAATTGAGACATTGCTTATTATTTGTCTATTTTTAGTTAAATAATATTTCACAAATAAAAATAAAATATGATAAAAGAAAAAAATATTTACGTGAGGTTTTTCATGTCCGCTTAGTAAAATAAACAGTCCTTAATTACTTTTTATAATATCTTTAATACATTGACTTCAATTCTAATTTGACAAACATGGTATAATCTAGTAGTAGGTAAATGAAAATTATACTTTTTCTCTAATACACTAATTTCTACGGAACGATTATTTTATAATACTAAGTGCTAAGTACATGCAAATATTGAATCACACAATGTTGAAAGTGAATTGCAATGAAGCCTAGTAAATGCGACGAGCTATCTCTAAGTCCTTGGGCCGATGCAGTTGCACATTTCACATTTGCATTTCTTTGCCAATCAGATACGTGCACACTTGCTGGCACTTGGCAAGGTTGAGATATCTAAATATATGGGAGACAATGAAATTACCACGAACTAAAAAGAGACTTTATTGTTTATGCCTAATTTAACATGTATGTATGACATTTATTTTTGTAAGTATACGAGGTGTTACCTTAGGTGTACCTACGACTGAAAACCTCAGACACCGGATAGTGAGCAGTGACCTTTACTTTTGGGTCCAACTACGAAATAGAAAAAAAAATCTGCTAGACAAAATGTTAAAGTAACACTACCAAAATGTATGACTAATTTTTTTGCGATTTCAGGGTTTAACGGGCTCAGCTATTTTTGATTCGTTATTTTTTGTATTCCAAAAATAGCTTGATGGCTTAAGACCCATGAGGCCTCTACGATTTTTAGTCGCTGGTACTTATACGCATTAATAAAAAAAAACCTGGTCACTTCACAGAACATTCGACAAACACATTATTATGCCAGCCCTAATGAACAGTTACTCTTATCCACTTAAATGTTATTAAAACACGACCCTTATTTCGAACTTAACATTATAGAAGTCACTTGTTCCATAAATACTTTAAAAATACGTAACGTAATGTGCTAGGAATGCAGAATAATTGAAACTAATTGAACAAGAAAATTTCCAGTACCTACAGACAGACGCAAATAACTAAAAATCAACTAGAAGTAAAGTCATGCACCGGTGGAAACGACATATTGACACAAAATAATAAAAACAAAACTTAATTGCATGAACTTTAATTATTCTTGGCGTTTTAATGAAATACCATATTATGA